>PVIH01010407.1:0-75585 GCA_004025045.1 Sigmodon hispidus | reverse complement strand
TCAGTGGGACCATAGGACTGTATGCTCCCTGCCCAGGGAGGGGATGGGGAGTTGCAGAGGAAAAAAAAAAAAAAAAAGTGACCAGATGTGTTGGGAGGGGGAGGAGACCTTGAATAAGGATATACAGGGATGGAAAAAAAAAAAATTCAGAGGGAAAGATGAACACAAAGAAAATATAGGTGTAGCAATCTTATTTGTAGGTCTACCCTTGATAAGCCATGCTTATCATTCTTATCCTCTATATAGTTATTGTTAACTCTTCCACATTTTAAATTCTTTTTACTGTGTTTTTTTTTTAATAAATACAAAATAAAGGAAAAAAAAAAAAATGAATTACATTGGAATTTTTTTCTTATTAAGAATGTTTCTTCACAATTAAATCTATTATATTATAAACAAATATTCACTTTCTTTGTGCAAAGATGAAAGATCTTTTAGCACAAGGAAGAGAACTTACTCTCGTCTACTTTATGACTTCGGTTTATCTTTTTGTGCAGATAGTTTTCAACCATGGAAAAATATCTTTATGTTATAAATATAGACAATAGTCACAGTTCAGTGTATTAAAGATTTAACCTTTTTTATTCACATTTAAAAACTCAGTAAAACCTCAACTTAGAATGTTATTTTTAGGAGTTGTTCCCAAATAATAGGTATGTATTCTTGCAAACATAGCCCTGGCCTGAATGCTTGCCACCTTCCAGAAGCTGGAAGCAAAGTTTCATTTTCTACTTCTGTTTGGGTTTGAAACACTCATGACTAGAACTGTGCCTGACGTGCTACTTTCTGGTTTTGCATAGCTTCTTTTTATTTCGTTTACCATAGTCATTTCCTGTCTGCTCAAGCAGTGTGACACTGGAAAAGGTTGGAAGAAAGAACATCAGCACAGATTAGCAGGGGTGTCCTTGCTCAGCCTTCTCTTTATCAAGCTTGGCTAAAACAAAGCACTAGTCAGGCAGCTGTGAAAATGCATGATGCCACTAACTGTGATTGACAAGCTAATTAAATTGGGGTGGGGAAAGTGTTGGGTGGGTAGCCCAATATTGAGAGAAGATTTGCCTAAACTGAAACCTTCATTAACCCCAAAGGATACCTTAAATTTGAGAGGTGGACCAGGAATCTTTTACTTCCCCTAGAAACAGTTTATGTATTATTACATAGAGGATTTATGCAAAAATTAGTTAGCAAATATAATCAAATGTATCATTAGAAAAGAAACATTAACATATATGGCTAAAAGAAGCCACATTTTGATAAGCAAGAAAACACTAACTGTATTGTTATTAGTAGTTTAAATTCTGTGTATTTGAGCATGTACTTTTTTATTTTATAACTAGGCTCTTATAACTTCCCCTGAGAACAGTACTGTGTAATAGAGCTGAAATTTCCTTCAACTTAAAGCCTATTTAGTATCCCAGGGGCAAACCTGCTGCTGTTTGTGATTCAGTGAATTGCTTTATATAATATTCACACTGTTTCAGTAAACACACACAAAGACACTCTCACAAGCTCACACATGTATACACACACACACACACACACATGCACTCACTCATAAGTACTTGGATCTTTTCTGAGCATACTAAAACTATATGGTACTGTGTTTTTTCTTTTCTAGTTTGCAAATATGTATTTCAGGTTTCTCAAAGCTCTTGTTTTAAGAGGATCCTCAAAATTTTTGACATTGTTTAAGTCAATAGTACCCAGTAGACTCGATGATTGCTGTCACTTTCTCTCCTTTCTCCTTGCTCCCCTGCCCCCTCCATCTGAGAAAGGGTCTAGCCCTCACTGAACCCACAATCCTCCTGCCTCAGCCTCCTGAATCGTATTTCAGACATGTCCCATCAAACCCAAGGGGAAAAAGACTTATTTCAACTAAAAATAAAACTGAAAGAAAGCATTTACTATATTATATTTAAAGTCAGTACATTGAACCTCACATAATATGTTGATATGGTGTTGAAAGAACAGGATAAAACAGGTATTTGTAGTTACGTGAACAAAACCAAAACAGCAAAAATGAAGGAAAGTTCAGGTGACCCTCAGCTGTTTTATTTTTATTTATTATTCAGCCTACAGAAATGAACTTAGTGCCTGAATTTGTCATAATGAAAAATGAGAATTATCTCATTCTTTGAAAAAAAAAAAAAAAAAGAAAGAAAGAAACACTTGAGGCAAATGGACATTCACTGAAATATCAGGCTGGTGTCAAAAATGTCAATCACTAACATAATGGAGTACAGTATTACTTTCATCTTCTTAGATGATCTTCGTATAATTGTATTATTGTAATACTCATTGTTCTAAAACAATGTATCTTTAAATGTACAATTCATGATAGTCTAAAGGGACAGGTTAAAAGTGGTTACAGATTATTACCATTCCTTGAAAGTAAATGTAGAGAAGAAAGGCTAATCAAGAAGAAGGGTAATATTTACAGATTTGGATTAAAATAGATCAGTAAAGAAAATAGGATGTGATGGCTTCAATAGACTGATGATATCCCTTGAGAGACAAAGAGGGAATATGAATGAAGTGCACTCATTTGTATTTGCTTAAGAACCGTCTACATAAAATATCTGATATTTGGGGGAAGTTTTATTTTTTATGCAATGCATTTCATTCAACATATACTTAAGGAACATAAAGGTTATTTTAGAGGTCCAGAGAAGCTCAATATTGACTCTAAATGATAAATTAAAATTAATTTTTGTTTTGTATGAAGGCAACATAGTTTGTCAATTAAGAATTCCATGAAAAAGTAGAACTGATATTTAATTAACCATACCTGAACTTAAAATTTCTGAATTATCAAAATTTAAATCTTGGCAGGGGAAATGGGAAATGCTAAGTGAAGCCAGGGTATAAAAAAAAAGCATAAGTATTAAAAAGTATGTATTTAAATGAAGAAAAACTTTTTATGAGTTGGCCTATCATGATCCAATTGCAGAGTAATTTTATAAATGCCTACATATGTATTTAAGAACTTCCCCAATAGCATCTCAGCTGCCCTTATCCTCTCACCTGTCCTATATACAACCACTAGACAAAACTTAATTAGTGATTGCCACCCTAAATAAAAGTACACAAAGCCATTTCATCATACCATTCACAATTCAGCAGCTGGATAGCTATATAAGGTATGTGGTTCTTCTTAAGGGTGGTTTTAAAATAGATTAAACTATCACTGTAATATAGTTGTGAACAGGAATGTAAATAAATGCATGGGAGAGGAAACTTAGAAATACTATTTAAATAACTGAGGAGAGTACCTCTACAGAACTCATGGTTCCTAGCCTTCTGTGCTGTGTCATATGGAGATTTGTGCACAGCAACAAAATGTACCTTCCCCGAGACTGCACAAATGGTTTATGGTGAATACACAAGCAGTGTTGACACACAGGCTGAGAAAATGCTCTTTAAGTACAACTCATGAATAGACCACTCAAAATGTAACTGAATACAATTCACCACAAAACTAACACAGCACAAATTTCATCTTCTTTTCAATATTACTAAAAGTCAGAGTACTGCCACTAATTTAAAGATGTTTGAATGTAAATAATCTCAGAACATATTTGTTATTTATTTTTAGGCAAATATGGGCTACCTGGATTAATACAAAATGGAAAATTGAAAAAAAAGCATAGTAACACAATCATTTATAAACCTACTTATGTTAAGAATTTTGGGTGCATGTGTCATAGAAGCCAAAGGGATGGTTGCCTGATACCTGGCATCTATAGAGAAGCATTGTTCACAGATCAGTAGAACTTCACTTCCTTTTAGTCTGGAAAATATTAGTTATAAATTAGTATTTTAATAAATCATTAGTATGTCCAGAAGTAAGATGATTATTGGGCTACTTTGAGCATAAACGCATTGAGGGAAAGTCTTATATTAATAGTAAAAATAATGTGAAGAACAAGAATTAATAAGAATTATCTTGTTTTTTTGTTATTAAGATTCGTTAAACTCTGAGTGCCATAGATGCATACTGTATAATTATGCTACCAGTTGTGAAAACATAACAACAATTACACCTTAGTTATTACCCCAACTGAACAATGCTTCATGGTCAAGAAGAAAAAGATATGCTACCCTCATTTGCTTCTCTCTGCATATTTATTGATCATTTTTCTCCTTTGTCAAATAGTCATAGCAGCTTTTTTCTAGATTCTATACAATGTCCACATTCTATTGCCAAATAGAGTTCTGCTCTAAAATATGGTACATTCTATTGTTACTTGATTTCAGTGTGAGAATGCCTTTAAAAGCCGTAAGTGGCTCAAATGCTCCTCTGCACACATCTGCGTGTATGAAATGCTGCAATATGGTCCATTCCATTTACATGTAACCTGCTCTAGAAAGAAGCTTGCAAAGTGAATACTGGACCACGGTAGGTAGCCTGCAGGCAGCCTGAGAAAAGTCTGTATAGATACAATCCTGGGAGGACCTCTCTGGTCTTTGATCCATAGTTTGGAGATTCAAGCTAAAGAAGCTGTAGGCTATGTGGTTTGCTGAAGTGAGCGTTAAAATGGCAAAACTCTTCTTTCTCATGTTTGGCCAAGACTGGAGCTTTAAATTTTTATGATAGACTTGGTTGTAGGCAGAATTTCTTTGAGTTAGTTTTACTATTGGGGAAGGGAAAAAAGTCATATAGTTATTAACAGGAATCAAAACTTCTCGAACTAAGTGAATCAACAACTAGTAAAATTTTTGCTCTAAATAAGATGTTTGTTTTGTTTTGCCCTCTGAGATGGTCTCACCTTATATCCCAGGTTGATCTTGAACCTAGCCTCCCAAGAGCTACAGTACATCATTTTCTACAAGAGGTCTTATCATGCTCTAAGTCCCTGTATTCTCTGTACTTCAGTAAGAATAAGATGTTGGACTTTATTGGAACTAAATAGTGTGTTGTACCATGTATATAGTCCATAAATATTTATTGTTTATGGTAATATTTTATTTCAAAATAACTTAAAAAATTCTGGATTGGTGGGATAAAATAATTACCCAAATCTCCCTTTATCTTTCCTCTTGCTTCTAGAACAATAAAATTATACCAGGATGGAGCAAAAGAAACAAATATCAAAAGTTACCAGGGTTCTGGTTGAAATTTGGTAGAAAATGAGCAAAGTGTGGACAAACAAAACAGTATAGAAAAAAAATGCAGCTTAAAATCTCACCAGAAGCAGGAATGCTAGAGATGAGCAGGACACAGTTCTACCTACAAGCCCAGCTACAACTTTCCCTGGGAAGCCAGCTTCCACCATGAAGTACCTTCATCTCACAGTGGAGGTGATATCGTTACCTCAATTATGATGTTATGACCTAGTATAAATTCTATCAACATAGTCCTGCTTAAGAGAGAAGTGAAAAACTGACAGAAACCTACAGAATTCTGTAGAATACTAACACTATTCTTAAAGCTGTTAATCAGCCTTGTCTTCTTTTAACCATGGAACCAGCAACCAAATCAGTGAGTAGTTGAAAATCAACAGTTGAAAATAAAACAAGAAAAAAGAACCCCAAAAATTACACAGGGAGCAGGATAATTGGTTAATGACCTTTTGATTTGAGTCTTGATTTAACTTGAAAAGTTTTTTATGGCTTTATAAAAGAAAACATAACATAGTGGTTGCTATTACACACTATCATAAATAACAGAGTAAGTATTTTGGGAAAATGAAAATTTCAAGTCTATTGTTTTAGTAATAATGATAACTACTTGAATAATGGTAAATAGCAGAACTAGCAAAATTTGATGATGATAAGATGTCAAATTCTTAATTTTTCATAAGTCACATTTTATCAAAAGTTGGTAAGTGAAGAAGCAGAAGCAATTCAACCTTTATAAGAAGCATGTAGGAATTAAACAAAACAAAAAAGTCCGTTGGGCTTGTGATGTGGGAATGTCTTTCTATATGCCGCGAATATCATTTTTTAAATAAAGGGACTGTTTTGGCCTATGGTGTGCACTATAGCAGTAGGCAGGAAATCAGAGCATAGGTAGAAGGAGGGCAGAGTCAGACAGAGACACTATCCAGCCAGAGCATCAAGATGTAAGGAAATAATAGGTTAGCCACGGGCTATGTGGCAGGGCAGATTAATGGAGATGGGTTGAATTAAGATGAAAGAGTTAGCTACTAATATGCCTGATCTATAGGCCAAATAGCATGAAATTCATAGAAGTTTGAGTCATTTGGGGGGAGGCAAGCAGCAGCTGGTAGCTAGGCACTCTGGGACCACAGATTGGTGGGTCTAGGCCTTCTACAGTCTTGGGGCTTATTACTGCTTAAGTTAATTTTATTTTCATTTTTAGCTGCAGGTCTACATTTCTTTGGAAATCACCTTGTTGAAGTACAACAATTAATACATAGCACAATGAATGGCGGAAAAAAAAAAAAAACCAAACTGCTTAAATGTTATATGATGCTGTTGTTTGGATTCTGAATATTTCCCAAAAGGCCATGTGTTAGAGACCCATGTATAGCCCTCTGGGAAGGCGGTATTTATTGAAAAGCATGTGTGTCTTCCTGAGAGGAAGTGAAGACATGGAGGGCAGAGGATGCTGTTCCTTGCGGGGTACTGAGACATCCATCCCTTCCCTTGGCGTTTTGATTTTATATCCCCCTCCATTCTTCCTATCCTCAGTGCTCATTATCTCTTTCTTGCCTTCCCCCATATCTCCCTTTTTTTTCTTTCTTCCTTCATGGTTCCCATCAGGTGATTAGCTTTCCCTTCTAAAAGTCTTGAAGGGCCCAAAACCCCAGAGAAGGCAAAATAATTGGGAACTGAAATCCGAATTATGAGTCAAAATTAATTTTCCTTTTTATAAGTTCAGGTTTTTTTTTTCATACTGATAGAAAACTTACTAACAACTCAACAAAAGCAAAAATGTGTTCTTAGCATGTGTTAACTATTATAATGTTACGCATATTTTGTATTAAGTTCCCATCTTTAATGATAGCATCCAGGGTCTTTCCAGCACCTAAGTTGGTTTGATTCCTTGGCTTGACCTTTACTTCTTGTCTGAGCGAATAGTTCTCTGCTTCCAAGACCACTTTATACATCAGCAGTCTCCCCTTTGCTGTGTTGACATTTCAGGATGCTGATTTTCCTCTAGAATTCACACCACTGTCTGAGTTACTTTTTTTCCAATATCCTTTCTCATGTATGTTCCACAAGAGGAGAAACCTTGATATTATTTGTGTATGTACATTCTCTCACACATAGTAGGTATTCAGCACCATCTGTGGTCTTAATTGATCACGTGTACTTTAATATTTCCTAGGATTAGTCCCATATATATATATATTTTATATCTTGGTTCTCTCTCTGCTCTCTATATAAGTAGCTTTGGCTCTTAAGAGATTTGAGGGTTTCTAATTATTTAGAACTAATTTCTTTGTGAATTTACACCACTAGGCTAGGGTACTATAGTATATCTAGATCACTTCAGTTAATAGCAGAACAAAATATAAACTATTTTTCCTGACGCTATTATAAACATCATGCCATTGATTGTTCCCATTAATTCAAGTGGGATCTTATTCTTGGTTTAGAAAAAACAAGGCCTTAGATGGTATTAAGACTTTAAAATTTACCTTATTATTGTGAGTATCTGTTTGGAGATAGTTAAAATGTCCTTTGTAAGAGGAATATTCAGAACCCATTCCTGATGGTCAAACCGCATGTCAGTCAGTCTATAGTATACATGTTTCATATTTTCCTAAACTCAAGTCTAAAGCAACAGCTGACCACTTGATTATTTTTAGAATGAAAACATTTTTCTCAGCTCTCCAAGAACATATTTTCTATTTTCAAGATAATTAAAATGGCTCAAATTATAAATTTTTTTAAAAAGTGCGAAAGTTGTCTTCTAGGGCTCTGACAAATATTTTTTATCATCTGGAAATATCTAATGTATAATTATCAAACTTTAAGCATATATTATCTCAGTCCTTTCAAATCTCATTCAACAATGGAAGTGAGATAAAGAAAAAAGGAAAGAAGATAGAAAGACAGAACAACCACCCTGAATTATTTAAAACCTAAGGATATTTACCATGAAGATGAGATTATCAGAGCTACCACGAAGGTTCTAGGGATGAAACCTTCAACTGCCTCAATCTCACCAAGCTGACAGTTGATTTGAACTTGAAAATACTATCACATAACAAGTGAGAGTATGGTCTCTTCTTATATAAACTTAAGATTATCCTCTATTTTTCCTATGTATGCTTTTCTTGAAAGTGTTATGTTTACATAGATTTGAACTTTGTAACCGAATTTGTCATAAATTTAAAGAATTACTCCTTTTATTTGTGTGTGTATGTGTGTGCAAGTGTTGTATTTATTTGAAAAGATGAGGTTGAGACTTAGTGAAAATAATTAAATTCATTAAAAGAAATATTTTAAAATTAGTTAAATAATGAGGAACCACTAAATTCAAGTTTAAATAGCTATATTTATTATATTGCCAGTAGTACTTCGTTAGTAAAGTTTCTTTTACTAATATGAAGAGTATTTTTATAAGAGCATTTCAATAGTAAAAAAATTGTATATTTTTGGTTCAAAGAAGATGTTTTCAGTAGACAATATGTTTTTAAAATAAAAATATAAACTTCACCCCCCTCCCAACTCTTAGGGAATATTGCAGATTAGAGAAAAGAGGTAGTGAGTGCAAGAGCCAAAAGATACAGGGAATGCCGTCAAATTTCATCTTCTGGTAAAATATAAGCATTGCAATTACAAATGCACCCATGTTTTGGATGCTTGCACAGGGTCTGCACAAGAATGGGCCTGTCAACAGCCAGGTACTAATGGAGGAGGGACTGAGGGTTAAGTGCCTTTCACTGTTAAACAATTTGCTATTGATAAATTCAGAATGGGGGAAATCATTGCCTTCCGTTGCAAATTCACTGAGAAGCCTACCAGGTTTCAATAGATGGTCCAATCTCATGTTATACAGAAGGCCCTTGTTAAACAAACCATCATAAAACAAAACCAAAGGTCATGAACGTTCGTAAGGAACAGGATGGGGAAATTTGGGAGGAGGAACTTGACAGAGACGGGAACAAAATAAGACAATTTTGTTACTGGTCTATTGCTGTGAAGAGACACCATGACCAAGGCAACTCTTATAAAAGAAACATTTAACTGAGATCTTTCTTACATCATTTAATAAGGAGCATGTGGCATGCAGATACAGTGCTTGAGAAGCAGAGGAGAGACATCTTGGTCCACAAATAGAGAAAGACTGAGCCCTGCATGGGCTTTTGAAATCTTCAGTAACACAGTTTCTCCAACAAGGCCACACTTCTTAATCCTTTTAATCCTATCAAAGTGTTCCTCTCCCTGGTGACTTATCATTCAAATATATGATCCTGTGGGGGGCTATCTTATTCTCAGGACCTCAGACAGGATAAGAGGAAAGTGTAATCAGAATGCAGTAAATAAATGTATAGAATTGTCAAAGAACAAGCTGAATTACATTTTTAAAGTAGAAAACATAAATTTAATAATTAACGTGAGAAATCAATTATACAAACTACTGTTTGAGATCTTGAGAGGAAGGGTCAGGCAAAGGTCTTTAGTGAATCACGTGCCAGTGCACATCACAACTTCTGATTTAAGAAAGAGAAACTATTTTATTCACACATCATCTGGAATTACTTTATTCAGTTTTAAATGAATAATGTTTAAAAGTTAAATAAAATTATAGAAGTAGTTAAGCAGTAATATCATGACGAGCCAATATTAAGTGCTTCACAAGATGCAAATAGTGTTAAAATATATGTGCATATTTAATGCAAAAGCTAAAGTCATCAAGCATTCTATAAAGTGTCATTTAATCTAACAAATGTTAATAAGGTATTTATAAATGGAATTTTAATAGAAGAGTAAACACAACTAAAAATACCTACAATAACTCACATTACAGCAAATCTCTTTATCCTTTTTATATCACACAAATAATCTCTCTACCACTGAAATACTTATACTACATATCAGAGACTAATGATAGAAAACAGTTTTTAACATCATAATGTTAAGTAAGCCTTCTTACAAAGCCCAAGATGGCTTGTTTCTGAGGCTTTTACTTATTGCAATAAACACCCAGGCAAGCTATAAGACTCCCAATGTTTTCCTAAGTTTTTCATGCATTGCACACTATCATTGGGAGAATCAATATATATATGTATGTATTACATATATTTGAAACAAAAACTTTTTTAGCAGATGTACCTTTTCATGCATTGCACACTATCATTGGGAGAATCAATATATATATGTATGTATTACATATATTTGAAACAAAAACTTTTTTAGCAGATGTACCTTTTAAATTGAGCTCTTTAACCTAGAACATAAATTGACAGCTTATCTTATTAAAATGCAGTTTACTATCTAGCCAGTCTATGAGAGGAGCCATGAATCTACATTTTTAACTAATTCCCAGGTTTAGAATAGTTCTTAAAGCAGACTTTGTAGAGAAAGTTTCTGTGATCAGTGTTTGCTAATTTAACTAATCCTGAATCAAAAAACCCTAAGGCAGTTGCAAGCAATACGGAGTTTATGACCTACTAACTAAATAAAAATTGAATTTTGAGATAAGACTCAGAAACATATAGAATACATGGCTAAGATGTTTTGGAAAGACATATTTTAAGATAGATTTAACAAAAACTCTATTAATGTTTAATGTATCATTGTTCCAAAAAAGTTATTACGTATTTGAGAAAATATTCTTGATTCGTACCTAAAACAGAAATCTACCATTAGAAGTTTCAGAGAATAAAGTTTTGAGAGAAAGCACAATTTACTATTGTGCTTTCTCTCAAAAGCACTGGTCTCTCCTAAATTACATAATTAAATTAAGCATTATAACTGAGAACAAAAAGAAAATATACACAGAAACTGAATTAAGGATTCCCAGTAAAAGTACCTACTGAGTGCTGAGCACTGATAAAGAAAACTCAAGGTGCATTTCTCAATATGTACCTGGGAAAATGAGACCTTGAGCCCAAGGTAATCTAAATATATGAAATCAAACAGGAGAACGTGGGGTGGTTTCCCTCAGAAAGAGAATATTAGCCAAATATAATGAGAACTCTGTGAACTTGACCACTGCATACAGAGAGGAAAATGGGCCAAGGCACAGAGATTGAAAAGAGAGTAGACTCTTTAGGACAGGGTGAAGATTCCATTATTAATGAAAGTTGATTAAAAATAATAACAGGATACCTGGCAGGAGCAGGCAATTTTAGACAAATAGATCCAGGAATGCTATATAAGTTCACCTTTCAAGATTGGGAGTGAGGTTTTAAAAAGAGTAAAATATTGTTCCAAGAAAGATAAAACATAAACTGATATGGAAAACACAAGCAGAGTGTGTGAGAATGCATTGTTTTAAACAATCAAATTATCAAAATCCTGAATTGAAGCATTACCTAGTAGTTTTCAAAATCTTTCTATATTCTGTTTGAAGTGGATGGGGCTAAAAATTTCATGGTTTATAGAAGGCTGGAAACAGAAGACAAGCAAAAGCATTCAAATACACAAACATTGTTCAGATTATCTTTTCAGGAACAGACTTTAAAAGTAAAAAGTAAGTTTATTTGACTTCTTTTGGTGGTACTAAGGAATGAAATGACCTCTTCTCATAGTCTAAGCTGCATGCCCAGACATGGGGGGAGAAGAACTTCAGAACAACGTTTGTACTGAGAACAACAGTTTAAAAAAAAAAAAAAAGGACAAACCATCACATCACAAGATAGCACAGACAGCATGCTCTTAAAGGAGTACCTAGGAGTCAGATCCATCTAAATTTTATCTTGGCTCAGTCATTTATTGACCTATGGGTACAGACCTTGTTGCTAAGGGCAGATTCTCCTCAGCGTGAGCTTCTGCCCACAGCACAGGAGCCTCCCAAGCTCTCATGACCTAGATCCTTTGACCAAAACTTTATAAACACCATTTGAAAGGGTCTCAGTACACACTAACATTGGGATGTTAGTTAGAAGGTTAAAATGAATTATTCTCAGTGAAAAATGATCGAGGAACTACTTGTTCACAATAGAAATATTTGGAGGCTTACACTCTCAAATGTAAGTCACCAATTTTTGAAATTATAATATTTTGGAACCACTTTATCCAGAAATATCTGCAATGAGCAGGGCTATGAATGCTCTGAGAAGAGTAATTTATTGCTATCAGCCACCAATGTAACAGTAACTTTATTCTTCAGGTCATTTGTTGTTAAAGGGTACCTGATGCAGGCTGAGTGAACAGAAGGTTGAGAACTGGAATTAGACACCACAATGCAAAGAAAACTTGGGGGAGGGCGCACGGAATTTTGCATGCCAGGCTCAGAAATGTCAAATGTTCAGGGAAGATGGGTAAATGAAGGATTTTCAGCTCTGGTGTCTGAGATGAAGGACCCATTTGTATCTTTTGTTATTTGTTTTTGTTAGCCTTATACTTTGTTCAGATTTCATGAAAAGACAGGAGAGAAGGCTATTGGTGCAAGGTGTGCAACCCTTTTTGTCTGTTTGCATGACAGCTTGTATAGCGACAAGCCAGATTTAAACTGTTCAATATGCCTATAAGGACAGTGTCATGGGTTTGATTCTTAGGTTGCTCTTGTAATTCAAAGTGGTAATACAATGGAAAAGAGACTATCATAATATTTCTGCATATATTTTACTGCTGTTACAATTTCTGTTGGAATTAAAGGATTTTAACAGAAAAGGAAAATTTTCATTTTATTAATTACCAAAAATTAACCAATTACTTCTGAAGTTCAATCTTAATGTATCTAAATGTTTCATAAAATAATTAATATTGTTCAGAGTTATACTAATCCACCGTGACTGTTGGAAGGAAAGGAAAGGAAAGGATGTTCACGTGTGACTGAGCTATTAGAGTCATTTATGAGAACATAGCTGCTAAGTTTTAATACTAATAATAGCATCAAGTGTAACAAATACAGTGTGAACAGAAAAGATCGTCACGACTAGGACATTCTAACAATTGAGTTCAGAGGACACACATTTCCCCTCATTTAGGAATTCCTGAAAGTTGATATGAAGCTCAACATCAAATTTGCTTCCACTTGGAGAGAAATAGTTCAGCATTCCCAGGCACATACAGATGTAGCTAACACTGTAATAGAGGAAGTCTAAAACAGGGAGGCCCTTACATTTCTAGCAAGTTGCAATGATGGTGGGGTTCTATTCTTTTGAAAATAATCTTCACCTATGTTTGGTCTCATCATCCTCTACTCTTAATTTTCTGATCTTTTCAAGTCATTCTTTTATCTTCTGCTCTCTCTCTCTCTCTCTCTCTCTCTCTCTCTCTCTCTCTCTCTCTCTCATCTGCTGTGTGTGTATGTGTGTTTGTACATTGTTGAGAACATATAACCGTGGACATGTGCATGCCAAAGTGGGTATTCAGAGGTCAGAGGGCATCCTGTACATGGTCCTCACCCTTCACGTAGTGTGAGACAGTGTCTTTTGTCATCCTCTATGGCCATGTGGCTCTCCACTTTCCATCTCGCTGTAGGGGTGTTGGGATTATAGCCCATATCTGGCATTAGTTTTGGGGAATCTAAATACAGGTTCTCACACTTTCACGGTAAATGTTTCCCATCTAAGCTATCTCTCCAAGATATTTTACATCTTAATCTCCTCACCTTTAATACCACCTCTTTTTCCAGACCTTTAGTTTTTTTGTGTGTTCAAGTCATAATCTTATCTTCTTCCTTTTTAAAAAACTTTTAAGACTAGTGCATACTATGTATCATTCCTACATGTTCTTTCTCATTTATCATTTCAATCACTGTAATATCTGTAGAAAATAAGCTCATCAAACCTATTGTCTTACTCTCTCTCTCACATACCACAGATTAAACAATCCAGTGTCATTTTATGGTAATGTGGACTACTTCCATTTTTAAAAAAATGTCTTTTGGTGTGCTTGTTCAGATTTATAAAGAAAGAAATGATAAAGAAGTGGAGCACAAATGATCTTTAGGGTAGTGAAGTCCTCCATAAGATGCTACAATGGTAGACATGTGATTACACCATTCCCTGAAGCCACAGAATACACAGCCTCAAGAGTGAACCTGTGTAAAGCAGTGGACTGTTGTGAGAATGAACTGTAATTATTCCTCATCATCAGTAACAAATCTGCTACGATGTTGGTAATGAAAGTCTGTGAGAACAACAATCATGAAAACCCTCTCGGGGCTGGAGAGATGGCTCAGCAGTTGAGAGCACCGTCTGCTCTTCCAGAGGACCCGGGTTCGATTCCCAGCACCCACATGGCAGCTAACAACTGTCTGTAGTTCCAGTTCCAGGCAAACACCAAGGCAGATAAATAAAATGAATAAATAAAGTTTAAAAAAAAAAAAGAAAAAAGAAAATCCTCTCAACCTTCATTTCAGAAATTTAAAATTTGGCTGTGAATCTAAAACTGTTTTGGGGAGGGGGAGAAAGAAAGAGGAAAAAAATCAGCTTAAAACCAAAAGCTTCACCACTGTGTGAACATGTGTGCATGCATGCCTCCTGCATGCAAGTGTATGTGTGTGTGTGTGTGTGTGTGTGTGTTTGATTACTGCCTTCTGGTTCTCTGTCACATATATTGTGTATGGGAAGGTGCACATATGCAGATATGCAGGAACATACACGCACACACACATTTTTTTTAATTTGTTTTTGCTGTCACCTTGGCTGGTTTGGTACTATATATTCTAGGCCGGTTATAAACTTTCAGCAATCCACCTATGTAATGAGATGACAGGTATTCACTAATACAATTGGCCTATATTCAATTCTTTGTAGACTTTTTTTCCCTTGCCCATTGTCTCATCACATGATTTCTCTGTGCCATCTGCCTTGTTACATTCCTTTAAAAAGATATGACTGTAATCACTTATATACAACATAATTTTGAAAACTGCATTCCTCCCCCACTTAGGCTCTGCTCCCACTTTTCAAAACAAAACTTGCCACTTTCAGATTTCTACTACTCACCACCAAACCTATTATTCTTTCTAAGTGCTATATCTCACCAGTCCACAGTTAGCCAAACACAAGGAACCTTTTTCAAGGGATATCAATATCTTTTACTTCTCTAATGTTTATAAAACACTTGAAAGCACCTTATCACATTCTTCTGTAAGTCTATCATGTTTTCTTACCATGTCCTTAGTGGAAATTATAACTGTTAACTTTTTATTTGATTATATATTTTTAACGATATTATCTACTTTGGATACAGAGACTCTAATGTGTTTTTCTTCATAATTTCTTTCCATTTTTCTCAGGGATGTCTATAAATAGGACAGTTTGTTTATTCAACATCCAATTCTTTGTTCAAAAATTAGTAGAAACTTTCCATCCCCCTTTTAAACAAACATTAAGAATTTTAAAATTTGTTGTCATTTATTCAAAGACTAATCTTGTGTAAGTTTTATTTTTATTTTTTAAGACTTTACCTCACAAAACATCTCTCATGAACATTTTTAATGACATAGTAAAAATGATTTCTGAGTATTAAATTATATTTTTCATCTTCATAGTCTAAATTTATCATATGTAGGTGATTATTATTATTGAAAAGTCTGCCTGAATTTTCAGATATTCATATTCATATTTGACAAATATGAGTTAAGAGAAAGGAAAAATACTTTCCAAAGTGTGACTTGGGTAAGTATAGACACCTAAGATCAAAACAGAATTAATTGACATAGACTATGTTAGTGTAAAAGGAATCATGTGAGATGGTAATTGAACTGGACCTTTATAATGTGTATATTCTGATAAGTAAAATAGACAAAAATAATCAGAAACAGAGATAAAAAAGCAATATGGATTTCTGAGAATAAAATATATAAGCCTACATCCAATATTTGTGAACTAATAATACATAAGAATAAGAAGCAGGGAAGAAGAAAACAGATGTTTGGAAGGCTCCATATAATTACAGATATTTAAAGCTTTATCTAGAAAACACCAATCAGTTATTAAAAAGTGTACAAGTCAAGAAAGAGAATGATAGGAACACTCATTTATCTTATTGTTGAATCAGTATTAAAACAGTATGTACTAATTTAACAATGGTAGAACTACTAATTTTATACACTTTGTAGGGCTTATCTAGAGCTATGAATATGCAATAAAATTCTAAACCCCGTCCTCACTGCCATAGTTACGTAGTAAATTTACAAGTGCTATTAAATTATTTTATAGGATAGAGGCAATGTATTATGAATGTGTTTCATTTGCTCAAAATAAGTATCTATTTTGGAATTAACATATTAAACATTTTTATTTTAATCTCAGAGAGTTAATTGTTTTATTAGAATTTTTGAGAATTTAAAGAACAAGAAAGCACAACAGAACCACTAACAACTTATCTTTAATAAGTTTAATAATACCTTTATGTATATGTGATGGATAGTAAAAAGCTACCTGGAAAGGCAAGAAAGTTTTCAGTATTTGTTTTTTCCATAAACAACAGAACATTCTTGACTACCTATTCTAAATGAACGCTTTGAGAGGGTATAAAAGTCACTCACCATTAGGCCTACTGTTTCTACTGTTAATCACATTAGAAACTACATTTGGAATTCCCTATAAATCTTTTTAAAATAGGGCCCTTTTTCTCCAGATGAGATTCTTCTTCTTTTTCTTTCATTGAAAATAGGTTCTTTTCCACATAATATATGCTATTCCTCCCACTTCCTACCCATATCTCCTCGAATCTGGATTCATTCCCTTTCTATCATTAGAATTCTAATGAGAAAAACCAAGCAATGAACTAATAGTCTGTAATTTCACTACCCATACTCAAATGTTTCTGAGGATATCATGGAAACACTCTTGAATTGCCTTTTCAAAAACCTTGCCTTACAAACAAAATCATCCTGTCGTCTTTACTAAGACCTCAGAAGTCACTTCCAAATCAATCACAAGTAGTCAAGTAATATGTATGGTGATTTCAAATTGATCAAGGACCTACCTCTTTTCTAAAACTATTTTTTAGTTAAATATATCTAGCAACATATAAGCAATTAATTTTGTTCCTATGTGATTGCTAAAGAGAATCAAAACTAGATTACAACTTAAAAAATTTCAACACCTTCAGCCTACTTTCCAAGACTGAAGGACTGATTGATCACCAACAACTCTTTCTTAAATCTAATGAATAATAGTAAGTGATTAAGGGAATCTCTTTGATTCTTTTATATTGTTCTCAAAAGAAAATAAAGCAATATAAGCAGGTAAATGAAAATGGCACATTTAGTTATAAAATGTTTACTAATTTAGAATAAAAATTCATGCTAGACAGATACCCATTTTTCTTTATTTTGTCTAATGCAGTAACAGAATGACTCTTCCAATATAGCAGAGTTCAAAAACAGCATTTATATACCAGACTGTGTATAAAGTAGCCTAAGAAACAAATCTGACTGCACAGTCGCACTCCAAAGGCATTAGCTCAACTATGTTCATAGCAGCATTATTTGTAATAGCAAGAACATGGAAAGAACCTAGATGCCCCTCAACTGAAGAATGGATTAAAAAACTGTGGTACATCTACACAATGGAGTACTACTCAGCAGTAAGAAAAAATTATATTCTAAAATTTGCAGGCAAATGGATGCATTTGGAGAATATCCTCCTGAGTGAGGTATCACAAACCCAGAAAGATAAACAGGGGGTGTACTCACTCATTAGTGGACTCTACAAACAAACAAACAAACAAGAAAAAAGCAAAGCATGCCCAAGCTGCAAACCACAACCACTGAACAGCTTGGGATCAGAAACACCTTGGGATCAGAAACACCTTGGACTGACTCCTTGGATCCCGCTCCCCCTAGAGGAACACCTGACTCAGTCTTGATGTTGTAGGGAGAGAACTGGATTTGCCAGGAGTGGAGGCTGAACTAAGCAATATTGGGACCGTGGGACCTTGGGACCGACCACCTGCCCATGTGGGGGATGGGGAGTTGTGGAGAAGAGAGAATGACCTGATGTGGTGGGAGGGGGAAAGGACCTTGAATAAGGATATACAAGGATAGAAAGTGTGACTTCTTTGTTCATAATAATAATAATAATAAAAAGAAACAAATCTGACAAGCAATAAGAAATTATAGAAAAATAAAGATAATATAACAGTATTTGAAATTCAGATCATATCCTTACTTTGATTATATAATATCTATGCACCAGAATATATATATATGTATGTATGTATATATATTATAATGTTGTAGAATTTTAAAATTCTAAAATGTTAGGTGTATTTATCCAAATTTAATATAAATTGAAACCTTCAGCCTTTCTACTTTCACAATTATACAGCCATGTGTGAATTTATGATTCTATTTACTTTAACAAAATTAAGAGCCTAGATAGTTGTGACACACACCTTTAATACCAGCACTCAGAGGGCAGAGTTAGGCGAATCTCTGACATTTCTATGCCAGCCTGGACTACAGACAGAGCAAGTTCCAGGACAGCCAAGCTAAACAGAGAAGCCCTGTGTCAAAACAAACAAAAACCCCAAACATAAAACAAGATTAAAAGATGTTTTCTGGATGCCTCTTCTTTGCTATAACTTCTGATAAAATGTTTCTTTAATTACTATAGAATATTATCAGATTTTTGATACCATGAATACTTCTTATACATAAGGTCCTAAAGGAAAATCAGTGTTATTATAACACTAATCTTCAAATATTAAATTCAACTCATGTTGTATATGGAGTTGCTGCTTATAAGGAAAGATTATTTCTGTTAAATACTCCCAAGTACCTCACATCTCTTTTAGGTGAGGACAAGAGGAAGGTGTAGTGACCATGACCTTGAAAATCAGAAATAAGACAGTGAAAGAACCTTGGCGTCACATATAAATGAAGTTCTATGTTGAATAATTAATTTGATAAAAATAAAAATCAAGTAAAAAAACTATATTTTTATCAGTCATATAAATTTCTATGTATAATATCTGTTCTCATTATAAACATTACTATTAATTAAAAATATACTGTTATTTTGCCTTACAAATTATATGTTAAATAAGTATTGTATAGCCAAATTCTGATATCAATAATCTTTGTGAATTCCTCTAGATAAATTTTAAAGTTATATCATGTAGTTTTAGATATAAGTTAAAATATCCATAAAGTCATGTATTGTTTAAAAGACAATATTGAAATTATGAGTAAAACCTAGTTATTTACATATATTTTGAGGTAAATATATTGCTAAATGGACTGTGCCAGCCATAAAAATTCCATGTCATAATTTGTTACCCTTCTGCATAACAAATAATTCATTTACCTAATGAAAATCACAAATGTAAAAGTGTAACTTTAATAAGATAAAAGAAACTGAATTGCAAATTGAACTCAATCAAAATGCATGCACATACTTTTGCTTAAGTGATCATTTAGATATGTGTGTGTGTGCATGTATACATCATGAAGACTTACATATTGACATGACTTATTTCTGTGACTTCTGTTAATCATATACAAAGCTATGAAATACACAAGGGATAGAAATACAAGTAAAAAATAGAACACATGCATTAACTTAAATTACACTTAGAAATATTCAAGAATATTTAGAAATTAATGTAGATTATCTTTCCTATGTATAGAGATTACTACTACTAATTTCTTACAAATTACATTAAAATATAAAAGACAAAAATATTGTGTCTTCTAATAGGCATCATAAATTCGAATTATTGCCACATACATATTCTAATGTGTGCATCAATTTATTTGATGAAAAATATATTAACAACAACAAAACCAGATAACTTAATAAATAATCCTTTCATCAGCCCCTGATTTCTGCCTTACTGATGTTTAAGGAAATCATCAAGGGAAGTAAATTATTCATTATATATTTCAAAGAGGTTTCTCCATTGCCAGGCTCTGCTACTGGTCCTTCTTGGAGCCAACATCAAGAGGATTCCTGGCAATCTCAAATGTTGCAATAAAATAGAGGTGAGAGGCAATCACTCAAAAGAGATGTTGAGAATGAACTGAACCCAGAGACCTACATCTCAGTCAAGTGAGGTGTGCAAACAATTGCTAATACTATGAGTTATACAAAGAAATTAAAAGATTCACCAGGAATCTGTAAATGACCAGCATTTAAGTGTTTTGTTTTTGTTTTTTAAAGAGAAATCTTTATTCGGTTTGAGAAGAAACATCTGGAAGGTTAATTGTAGCTTTAAATGTGGTCACAATGTTATATATTTAAAACATTCACAAAATCAGCTGATAAACGTTTGAAATCTTTTGTTGTCTTGAGATTTAGTTTTTATTGAATAACTATAGTGTCAAACCATCAAAGCAATGAGTAGAGATCAGTTTTGGTTGCAATGCTTCCTAATATATTTAATTATATTATGTTTTTATACTGATGCAAAGAGTTTAATTTTGTGATACAGGTTTCAAAAGAAGATTGCTCATAAGGTAGACTTGTTCTTAGTTTCTGAGAATTCTCTGCCTTGGTTTTCATAAGGTTATAACAGTAATTCTACTAACAGCAAATGAGATTTAATGACAATATTTTTAAAAAGAGGCTATGAATAAGAAGGAGCAAGGATAGATATATAAGGATTTAAGAGAAAGAAGGTAAGGGGTAAATAATATAATTACGTTATAACTCAAAAATTAAAAGGAAAATATATTGTAAAATTTTCTCTGGTTAACTAATTCCAGGATGTGAGGTAAAACTATATGCACTCTACTTAAAAACTATTCTACAGCCCAGAGAATAAACTGTTTCAACTGAAAAAGGAGATTCTTTTTCACAAACATGAACTTTATGAAAATGCATCATTCAGAAAGTAATCAGAATACAGTAAAAAAACTGTGTGTGGGGGGAGTCAAAGTCTGCCCATATCGTTTAGGACGATGGAAAATATCTCAACTGGGCCACTGCAGTCCAAGTTTCATCTTTAGTTTAGAGGCCCAATATATTTTGTTCATCAAAAGTTTCATTTGATCCAGTGCTAAAGGCCCTTGAAAAAAGAACCCAAAGTAAAGACCCTAAGCATTCTGCATAATTGCTTCAGCGGTTAGAGCTAACAGGCAGAGTCCTATGTAAAACAGTATCTATTGAGGTGTGAGAACCTGTAGGCAAGACTAACAATGAGATTGTTGGTAGGTGTTAATGAGGTCATTTGGGTAGATGAGGTTGGGTTTCAACAAGGCATTTTTATGTGCTAGTGAATTTGGCTTACTATCTAGGGCTAGAGAGGTGAAAATTTAGTATTTTGATAGTAAAATAAAATTAAAAGCCTGTTAAATATACCAGGCATATTTGTTAAAGAGAAAAGCACCCATTTTATAAATAATACTAAAGAAAAAAAGTGGAAACTTTTTCAAATTAAAACTCCAAAATATAACATATGAAGAAAAACAATGTGAAAAAGAGTCAGCAATTCTTATGAAAAACTTGTCTTGTTTTCAAACTGTTGTCCTATAAAAAGCTCAGAATCATTTTCTTTCTCTCTTTCTTTTTGTTTTGTTTTTGGTTTTGCTTTGTTTTGTTTTCTTTTTCCTGAAGAAACAATGTAATAAAAGAACATTACATTGTTGCTTCTAATAAAAATGCAGCTTATGAGACCCTAAAGATTTAACAACAAAAGGTAGGTAAAATTTTAAATTACAATTTTCAGATAAATATGATCTAAGTGTGGTTACTGCCCAGTATGCAATGAGATGGTGAATTCATGTAAATAAAATTTAAACATCCTGTTGTAATTTATCAAGTGACTATGTTAAATATTAAGAAGCAAAGCAGTTATGCTGAGCTCCTGACGCATGCTCTGCAAAGGTCCTGGACAACCTTTTCAATCAGCCGTCACAAACTCTGCAGCACAGTTTCTATGAGACACATAGGACCACTTCCGTTCAGCCAGGAACTGCAGGTATCCATGGACAACTCATGACTTAGGAAAGACCAGTAGACACAAACTTGGGCTACATACTAAGTATTGCTCTTGGTGAATTATCGGGCACTCATTGTATTAGGGTTTCTATTGCCGCAATGGGACACTGTAACCAAAAAGCAAGTTGGAGAGAAAAGATTCTACTTGGCTTACAAACTTACACTGCTGTTCACCACTGGAGGAAGTCAGGACAGGGTCCCAGAGGCAGGAGCTGATGCAAAGGCCAAGGGGCAACTGTTTACTGGCTTGCTTCCCATAGCTTGCTCACCTGCTTTCTTCTAACGCCTAGGAATGGCATCACCCTCTATGGGTGGGGCGTTCCCTTATTTATCACTAATTGAGAAAATGCTCTTACAGCTGGATCTCATGGAGGTATTTCCTCAACTGATGCTCCTTCCTCTCTGATGGCTCTAGCTAGTGTCAAATTGAAGCACAAAACCAGTCAGCACAGGTGGTATGATGTAACATATTTTATAGATTTTTATTTTAATTATGGAGGGCACCTGAGCACAGACACTGACAGATTCCCCTAGAACTGGATTGAAGTAAGGTTGTAAGCCAGTTGCTGGCAGCTAAACTTGATCAGTAGGGAAGACCATAGAGTATTTGTGAGATTGGGCAGAGGCTCTTAGTCACCAAGTCACCTCTGCAGTCTCAACCATGTGTCATTTTTATTCTGTGAAAATGAAGACTTGATTCCATAGATTTCTCTTCAAAGAGAACATGAAGTCTTAAAATAATAAAAGCTAATGTGAGGAAATCCAGTTCATTCTTCACCATAATGAAAACTTTTCTTTAAAAAAAATAGTGTCACAAATATTGAACAATGTGCTATATATTTTTCTTTTAAATTTTATTCCGTGTGTGTGTGTGTGTGTGTGTGTGTGTGTGTGTGTGTGTTCAGTGAGTGAAGGAGAAGAAGCGTTGTCTCTCTTCCTACCAAGTGGTTCCCAGAAATTCCTATACCCAGTGAATTCTCTCACCAGACCTTCAGACCTCTCCCCACATCTCTTTTAGAAAAAAACTGAGTTGATCATTTCTTTTCAAAATGAGAATATAATTATATTGAAGTTTACCTTAAATATATTCATCTCTTAAAATATGAAGAGGACAGTTTTAAATTCTTCACATTTAAGATTTTCATATAATTAACTTACAGCAGTCCAACAAATATAACCATCATTTTACTTATTCATTTATTTTGCTTTTTGTTTGCTCCAAATATTTTACAAAGAGAGGCAAACAGTTTAGGGCTAAAATGAGTACTACTCCAAACATCATCACAAAATATCTATATAGCCATTATCCATGCTCTACACTGTTTCCAAGAGATATCACTTCATTGCCATTTCTCCTTCTAAGTTTGTTTAAGTACAGAAGAACTTTTAATAAGTAAGAGTGATTTACAATAATTGGAAACTGTAATTATAAAAATACCTTCTAATACAAATAGTATAAAATTACATACTTCTTTAACAGAAAAAACATTGATTATTTGTTAATAGTTCTTAATTAAATTCTAACAGCTTTGAGTTAGAAATAGTATATGTATTATAGTAAAAATAGATTTTGAGTGAGTAAATTTAGGAATGTTCCTACAAATAAGACTAAATAGAGCCATCCATTTATAAGGAAGCAAGTGAAAAAATCTTAAATACATTTGAAGATTCTGAAGAATATAAGAAGGGTCCATACTGAATAGAACATTGCAGTAGTTTTATACAAAGCCCTCTGCTGGGCACTTCAACTTTACAATTCACATTCTAGGCTACCTGGTATACATGCTGGGTCACAAAAGCAAGTTTTCTTGAGTCTTATAGTTCAAAGAGAATAGGCAAGGCCCTCTCCACTCATGTTTCTATGGCAACTTTTAAAACAAGATGCAATAATGTCTTACTAAATTATATTCAACTTATCCATCATCTCCATCATTCATTTTTACAATGCCAGCTTTTCTTGAAAGTTATTCCTAAACTTTCAAAAAAAGTGTGTTGTTGCTACAGACTTCTCATATAAATGAACTTGAATAACATCAACTTATAGAAATGGTAGACTGTATATCTGATTAACTATGAATGAAGTGGAAACATAGGAGGGAACACAAAGCTTGTATTCTTGCACCTCTATCCTTTCACCATTGGTGTCCATGGAAGGATTTGGCTTACAGAAATTGTGTAATGGGATTGGATGCATGGCTTTGTACTTAGTTGCTGGGTCTCTAATTGCCCAATGAACTTACTGCAAATGTGCTGTGAGAAGGCCCATCACCAGGAGAGTGGCCACAGAAACAACTTTGTTTCTGGAAGCAATTTCTAAATTAAACAAAGAGAATCAGGAGTTAGCTTTTTTTTCCTCCCCAGGCTTAGGTCACCACAAATAAGATTATTCTAGTTTTATTTCACAGGTGATAATCATAGATTTCTAAAATTTGGTCAATATGAAGTTGAACAGTGGAATAATAATAAATGATCCAATGAGAAAAAGATCCTGATTTTCTTTTCTTACTTCCTAAGCTAGAATTATTGTAATTACTTATAAGTGTTTTTACAGTACAAATAACTTTTTTTAAAACATGATGCTATTTGTCCTGACTTAACTGGACTTCATTTTGAAATGCTAATTGATGGCTTCTAGTCAGTTCTAACTATTACCAAAGAACATGAGTTCTTCATCATAAGCTATGAGAACAATAGCAATCATCTCTTAGGCTAAACTGTCTTGGTGACGCATTACTATACTACTGGTACTCTCACTTCCGCACATCTAAGACTATGGAGGATGCACTGTAATGTCTGTTAAAACCTGTTGAATTTTTCCATTTGCATTGGAAACTACTGTATATCAAAAGCATAGTTTGTGTTTTATCTGTAAAAGCAAAGTGATTATTTATTGATAAAATGGTATGGAATGTCTTTTTTTTTTTCTCTTTCTTTCTTTCTTTTTTTTTGCCTAAGTAGCATCAGACATTTCAAAGATTTTGTCTGAAGGGCAAAAGGATTACATTGCATTTGAATAGACCATGTGACAACACATCCTTAGACTTCATGTATGATATGAAAGGATGATTCCCCATTCATAAGATACACAAGGGAAATTACAATTGTACCAGGAAAGAAAAAAAGCAAGAAAGGATGTGGTGAGGGTGTCAGGGGGAATTTGTGGTAGTTTGATGCATGTAAATATTACATCTTATAAATAATTCTTTTAAAATACATCTCTGAAGTTCAGGGGCTCTGTTTAAGAAACGGATTGTATATGCTTTAGCTGACTATATGTCACTTTCTTCAACATAGCAGCAACATTAATTCAGACAGGAAAAAAATGGCTTCCAAAATATCCCCTTCCTTCTCTTTCTTGTGGAGTATGTCACCTGATGTTGGCAGATGAGGACAGGGGGATGCTCAAGTTATATTTTACTGTCAGAATCCAACAAATACGTTTTCATCTAAATTATTTTGTCAACAGCCTTGTAGTGCCCTTACTAACCTTATTTGGCACCAGTGCATAATTAGATACACAGGGGTGTGACTCCAATTGAAGGTGTTGGCATTGTAGCACTCTGTGAAAATATTAACTATGAGGTTAACTCCAATTTTCTCTTCTTTAATTAAATGCACATGGTACTAATGAGGTAACCTACTGTTCCTTGATAGCACTAATTAGCTAAGAGAAGAGTACACTCTCACACTGCAATTTAAACCTAAAAATAAGGTTGAAATATGCTAATTGCAGGCAATTTAAAACAGTACAAGTTGAAGAACTAGTCATAATAAGAGAAAGTGACTGCTTTCCAGCTAGGCAGCTGTAACTTTGGTTAAAATCAAAACAAGCCACACAATTTTTGGACTGCTATTTAACAAGGTCATAAGCATCCTTAAAAATGAGATGTGACTTCCTATAATGACAATATGCCAGACCACCACCAGTGAAAGCAAAATCTGCAGAAAGATACTCTTCCTGAAGAAACCAGAAACATTTCGCAAGCGCTCTAAAGCCACAATGACACTGTATTTAATACTGAAAATTAAACTCCATAAATAAGCTGTATCATCTTTTCCAAGGACATCTAAATTAATGAAAATATTATAATTGGTACCTCAGAAATTAGCAAAGCCAGTGGAGATGCTGACAGTTTGTTATCCCATTCAGGTGAAGGGAAAATGCAGAGAGGAGGAAGCCATATCCCTTGAGGACTGCATGAAGTGATTAGGAGATGATGTATAATGACAAAAATACTTAAAATGTACAGAACCATAAGCATCTGTAATCATTATGTCAGTTACATAGGTGCTTAAGGATATCTGCTCAGAAGATTTCTTTTATTGTTTTGGACTCCCGCGGTTTCACTGAGAGGACAGTCCCTATTCTTAGCCCCAGTGACCCAGAAACACAATTTCTTTAAACACAAACATAATAAAAATGTACCTTCTTTAATAGTCCCCTCAAACATTTTGCAATTGTGACATTAACTGGTAAACTTAGAGATGCCCTGAAAAGCAAGAGTTTGAAGCAATCTTCTCAATTATTAATATATATCATAATTTGATTGACAAAAGATGTTTTAATCAATTTTTTGATTTTCTAAAGTTCACAGTAGGTTTTATATTTTTAACAAGCAACTTTGGTAAATAAGAATGCTCACTAAACTATCAATCTATTCTGAGTGACAATGGAGAGACTTAACTGTGCCATGGGCTAAAGGTGACAGTATTCTTTTTTTTTTTTTTCATTTTGCATGCAAATTTATAAAATGCAATAATTAAGTAATCAACTGTATTGATCAAGTAATAAAAATATAGTCTAGGAAAGCAAAATCTGAAAGACATTCAATTGATTCTTAGACTGAGGTAAAACTTTAAGACAAAAAGCAACCCATTTGAAAAGCAGTAATTTGCAAGCAACTAACTCTCAAGGAAAAATTCCTGGAGTTAAAAGAGTGTGAAAAGAGACTTTTCTCAACCCTTAGCCAGTCATCATATCTTGCCAACAGGTTTAGGGAAGAAAATTTTGCTTTGAAAGAACTCCACCCACTCTCACAACTGCCCTAACAACTTATCCTACAGAGGGAGACAGGATGTTGGCAAGAGATGCTCATAAGCTTCTGACCAGCCCGGCTTTACCAGACTCATGAAGCTGCAGCTCTTAAAGAAAAAGGGAGACAAATGAAATCAGACAGGCACTTAGAAAGCAGTCTCCTGGAGGCAATCTGACACAGTCCAGCAAATCACAGGGAAACCCAACACGAATGGATGTCTTAAGTGTTTGCATCTGTTTCAAATAAGCAGCAACACAGGGAAGGCCAGGACAATGTACTGGAAAGGGCTTTCAACATGAACTTCAGAAGAAATATAGTCTTCAGCTAAATATGGATCATTGTTCAAAATAAGGATATTGGCTCTGGAGACAGTCTGCCGGGGTTCAGATACTGACTCAACACTTACCAGTGCCATGACCTTGACTATGGCAGTTAACTTTGTCTTTGTCTTCAGAAGGTGGTAAAGAAACACTGTTACAGGTCTGTTAAATTTGAGAAATGGTAAAGAACATGGAATAATGGTAACACCCACAAACTTAATACTATTAGCTATGTACTTCATATATATTGGCTATGTACTTTATATAAATTATTGCTGCAGAATAGCACTTAGTTTCCTTCAAATAAAAATCACTGGTTCTCTGATATATAGAATACCATTATAGATCATAAATGGTACAAAATTCCTGAAGACATTTTACTGTAATCAAATGAATACACCAATTTTCTATCAGACTTCATAATATAAGACAGCTTCTTCCACATGAATGCATTTTCTTCCACATTTTCTCTGTAAAAATCCGGTATAGCAAAGCAGAAGCTAATATAGCAGGATACATGTGTGTCCTGTTGCAAGACGTAATGACTTGTATAAAAATATTATATTTTGAAAAGCTCACAAGGATTTATTTTTCTTTAAACACACACACACACACACACACACACACACACACACACACACAACAAACAAGAAAAACTCCCAAAGCCCCAGAAAAACCCAAGTATGATTATATTGATCTTTCCCAGCAGAAGAAAGTATTTTGTTGTAATTTGAAGTTGAATGAATGGTGAACATATTTTTTTTTAAGGTGTGTAAGCCTCCAGATCTCTAGTATCTGGAAGGCATACTGTTCTCCATCTTGAAGTTACTAAAGAAATCCATCAGTACTATAAAAAAAGTCACCCTTTATAACAATATGAAATATTAGTCTGAACGTGGATTTTGTCCTTGGTGTACTGGTTTGTTTGTTTGTTTAGGCTTGCCATCTTGCCAAATGGAACCTGTTCAGGTGCACCATGAACATAGATTTCTATCAGGATTACACTTGAGCTTTGTAAAAGCCTTACTGTTTCATCCTTCCCTAGATTCACAGATTAAAAACTGTGAACTCAGAAAAACAGACTAAAAATTGCCTAGGTCAGGCAGAGGGGATGAACAAAAGATGACTGATGTGTGAATAACATCAATTTTGAATATTTCATAAAACAAGTGTGTTGGATGAGTTGGCACATATTTTGGGTCAGCCAAGAGAACATAGAGACTGTAATACAATTAGCAAACCAACATGGTTACACCCCTAAAACAATTTTTCACTCTTCATTTTGACGGAGTAATTTGTATCTATAAGTTTCCTTAGTCACAGTGTTTTATCACAGTAACACAAAAATTACTAAAATAACTAATACAATTCATAACATAAGAAATGACTAGACTTTTATTAAATATAATAGTTAGAATACATCTTTTTTATAACTAGGTTTATGGAGCTCTTGAATAATATTCATAGAATTACTTAGCTTAGAAATGAATATTTTTGTGAAGTAAAAGTAAGTTTGACCACATTGAATGTAGTATTTTTAAAATTACAATTATTTATTGTGTGCATATGTGCGAGTGCATGTGTGTATGTATAAAGATTGTGTGAGTGGATGTGTGTATGTATAAAGTGTGTGTGTGTGTGTGTGTGTGTGTGTATGTGTCATAGTAAATGTGTATCATATTAGGACAACCTGATAAATCCAGTTCTCTTTCCATCACATGGGCCCTGGGGATTAAATTTGGGTGCCTTTACTTTCTGAGCACCTTTGCCAGCTGAAGGTAATTTTTATGCTGTTTCTCAAAGGACTAGACATTCCTGATTTAAAAAAGAAGACATAAAAAGGAGAACGCAAAGGATTTAAGATTGTCTAAGAAATTCAATTATTTTTGACTAGTAGGAGTATTTTAAGCTAGAAAGTTTGGGCTTATTTTGAGTTCTACATATAAGATTCAGTAAATTCCTATTTAATCCTGATATAAAGGAAATTTATAGAATTTTTTTTCCTAAGGGAACAGTATGTAAACCATGAAGGTGTGAGTTGAGTAGAAACTGGCTGCCTAAGCTGCTAAAGATTCACTAGACAATTGCTTATGGCAATCAGCCAAAGCCACAGCTGTGAAATGAAGAAGGATACATAGTTAAAAAAAAAATCTAACTTTAGAAAATTTAAAGACCAGCTGAGTGATGGATTGAAAATGATAAAGGAAGAGTCTGACACAGGGACAAAATAACAGTATAGAAGAACAATATTCAAAGGATGGGAGAGGTGACAACAGGATATCCTGGAAGTTGTTTTTAGGGGATCTTTATGAGACTCAAGTGCAAGAGCAAGCCAAGGCACGGAGGGACTTGAGAATCAACATGTTGAATGTTGGTATGTCATAGGGAGGGAGGGAGTTCTGGCAGTGAAGTCATCAGAAGAGGCAATTCTAATCTTGAGGGATTGTTCAGGTTTTGTTGGGAATTCTGTCTAAACTACTACTGAAGTTCACTTCTCTGAATTTCTGATTTAGTTGTGTTAGAGTTGAGACCAGGTGGGATAGTTTATGCCTGTGATTCCAGCCTTCAGAAGGTAAAAGTAAAGGGCTATTAGAGTTTAAGACCAGCCTGGGCTACATCATGAGTTCTAAGACAGCCTTAGTTACAGAGCAGAGATTATTCAAAATGAAAATAGTTAAATGATAAAAAATAAGCTTCCCAGAAATAATAATTTGCAGCCAGAATTTAGCATTACTGACATAAATGTCAAGTAGGAGACTTGTACATAGAAGAGTAAACACAATTAAAGTCAGAGAATAGGCATGCTTTTAGACTGTAGGGTTGACAGTCTAAAATGCCAATAGGATCATTATGAAAATCAATTGGGCAGTTTTTCTGGAGGATGGGTATCCTTTACCTCAAGATTCAGCTATACCATCCTTGGACATATAACCAAAGAATGTTTAATCCTACCACAGACACTTGTGCAAACATGTTCATTGTTTCTCTACTCACAATAGACAGAAATAGAAAACAATTTAGATGTTCCTCAACAGAACAATGGAAAAAGAAAATATGGTACATTTAATTAATGGTGTATTACTTAGCCATTAGATATGATCCACCATGGAACTTCTTGCTCTTTTGGGGGAGGGGATGTGGGGTTGGGAAGGGGAAAGACTGAAGACTGACTGGGATTGTGGGAAAGAAGAAAGGGAAGCAAGGAGATACATGGATAAAAATGACTTTATTTTATAAATAAAAAAGGAAACAAATCCAGTTGCAATAAAAATTAAAAAATAAAAATAATAAAGAAATGACATCATGAAATTTGTGGGTGAATAGTTGGAACTAGAAAAATTATAATGAGTGAGGCATCCTAAACACATAAAGAAAAAAATATAGTATAAATTTGCTTATATGTGGATATTAGCTGTTAAGTTAAAGGTAATCAAGCTACAATTACAGATGCACAGAGGTTAGGAGTCAATTAAGGAACTAGAGGGAGTGCATAGATCTCTTTAGTAAAGGGTGATAGAATAGTTATAATGGGATTGTGACTGGAATGAGCAGATCAACTTGGGAAGGAAATAAGAGGGACATGAGTGAGGGTACCCATGGGAGACAGCTAAAATTAATGAACAGTATAAAACGTAATACAGCACACACTTCCTAAAATATATACATATATGAAGGTCATCTAAATGAAATTGCTTAAGAATATGGCAGTCAGAACCCCAACTAGACTTCTCTTGTCACCAAACAGTGCTTCCATTACTGGAATTGGGCTACATCTAATTGAGTTGCTAGCCAAAGAGATCCCACAGAACAACTCAGACTGCTGAGAAGACTGTACATTTCTCTGCACAAACTGAAAGCAAGGCCCCACTACAGAAGATAATACCTACACAACTCACTGCCCAAGGAGAAGATGAGCTCATGCCTACATAGAGCCTTTATCAATGCATTCTAGCATCCTTGATACAGAAAGGTACACCACACATTATCAATAGAGAAAAATAAACATCAGGCCAGACACACACTCTTTGATCTACAGTGGCATCTTGTATATAAGATATATTGGTGCAATGGTGATACAGAGCTTGTGGGAATAACCAACCAATATCTGATTTGACTTCAGGTCCACTCTACAATATATAGCCCACATTTGATACTGTGGGTGACCAAGAACCTGAGATTAGCTAATGCAGGGACTTAGGGCAGAACCAATATGGTCTTAAGGAAAAGTATTCAAACAAGCAAAATGTAGCAATGAAATGACTCCTAATGACATTATGTTACACTCATACATTAGCGTCTTAGTCAATCATCATCAGAGACGCTTTCTCCAGTAGCAGATGATATCAAGAGATTCATAGCCACACATTTTGCAAAGAACAAGAGACCTTGGAACATTAACCCCTAAATGGGATCTGACTATTAAATCCCTCCCTTTAGGGCTCAGGGAAGCTTGTAGGAGAGGAGGCAAAAAGAGTATAAGAGCCAGAAAGGACAGATTGAAAACATCAAAAAAAAAACAAGACCCTCTAAGAGACTGAGGCTGCTTTCAACATGGGTCTGCATCAGCTACTTTGCTTACTTATTATAACTTCCAGTTTAGTGGGTTTCCCCACCCTTGGTGGGAGGGAATTCCTGAAAGTGTGAGTCTCTTATTTGCTTTCTCTTTCCTTTTGTTTATTTGTCTAATTCTCATGTGTTTGGTTTTTGTTTTATCCTATTTTATTTTGTCATTATCCCTAAGAAGTTTGTTTGTTTTCTAATACAAAACAAAAAAGGAAGCAGATCTAGATAAGAGGGGAGGTGGGCAAGATCTGAGAGAAGTGTGTGTGTGTGTGAAACCTTAATCAGTATATATAATACATGAAAAAAATCTATTTTGAATAAAGCAAAAAAGCTCAAAACAAAATATTAAAAATTGTCAATAGACTACATAATAAAACTGAAGACAAACTTCTGTATCAGTGACAGTGATGAAGACCAAAATGGATTAGATAATACTGGGGAAGGAACAAAAGTTGAAATGTACGCACTCATTCCAAATGTTTCATGATGAAGACTATATATACATAAGACTGTGACTTATTAATTACATAAATTTTAGTGATAAATTTGAAGAAAAATAAGCTAACACGATGCTGACATATTGCAGCCATAGTAGAGTGGGTAGATGCTGGTGAAGAGGTTTTTATCTTTCAAAGGGAATCAGGAAACATGCCTATATTTCTTGGTCTATGGAAAAGAAATCAGAGAAGCATGCTGAGTTCTTTTCTTGTGGTCTCTAATTCTTTTTTTCTGTCAATAAAGAGTGTATAATGAGAAAAAAAGAAAAAACCCAGTGTTCACACGCAAGTGTTTAAACGCCAATAGCGTCAGAGATTAAGGTGAGATCAGATTCTCAATGTTGGTTGATACTATGACTGCTTGCAGGATCACTCAGTAGCTTCTTGGGAGTGGAAGCAAGGAAAGAAAACATTTGGAAAAGGAAAGAGTACATGTTGCATCATGGAGAGAAAGGAGAATACAAAAATAGTCTATATTATCATCAGTCACTGGATTTTTCCAGTCTCTGAGGGAGTTTGGTGGGTAGATGTAGAGGGAGAATAACATGGGAGACTAGATCTTAAGCTCAGAATGGGGGTCCCTTGAGTCTGTCAACTACGATGATATCAGAGTATAGGCTTGGGGCTGGAAAGATAATTCAATAGAAACCGTACTCTGCCAAGCATCAGGACCTGACTTCAGATCCCTGCACTTATGTAAAAATAAGACATGACCTTGAGCAGATATTACCTCACAGCAGTGGGCAGAGAGACAGGTAAGTCCCCAGAGTCTGTTGGTCAGCCATTCCAGGTGAAATGTTGAGCTCCAGGTTCATTGGGAGCTCCTTTCTAACAAAAAATATGAGGCTAGAACAATTGAGGGAGACAATGTAATGTCCACTTCTGGCCTCCATGGTTTTGAAGACCACTACAAACAGGAACACAGACACATATATACATACATGCCACACATACATTAAAACAATACTGCCTCCAGGAGAATTGTGTCATGCTCATGGAAAATAATTTGGATAAATTGATTCTTAGAAATTTATTATTTTCTGGAATGTATATTGGCAGACCCTTTTAATTTTAGCAGCTGGGAAGTTGAGGCAAGAAGATGTTTGTAAATTTGAGGGCACCTTGGTCTACATAATGAGGTCTATTCCAGTCATGGTCATCAAGGATTTATTTTTAAATAAACATTAAATTAAAACAATAGCTGAGCGATACTCAGCATTTTATGCAGTGACTACAGGTGCTTAAAAGATTTAAAATTTTAAAAATATTTTATATTAATCATTTAGACCCACTGACATAAGTAAATTTTATAGGTTTAAGGATGAGAAACCATGGAGGAATTAACAAAGATTACAGAATGCAAGGGTGCCATGTCAGGTCCTCACTGTTTCTACTTGATCCTCTTTTTAGTCACTATGAGAGCTGCCATTGTAACTGGCACTAATTGGTGCCCTTGTTAGATCTCAGCAGAGGACCCGGGCATCCAAAGGATATGGGCACCTCTTACCCACAGAGCAAGACAGTCTGCACAGGTGAAGCTGAGATCAAGAAGGGAGCAGGTGACCAGCTGCTGCCCAGGCGGAGGAGATTGGCACCTGTTCACTGGGTCCACAGACAATGTGACTCTCTGGGGATCTGGGGATGGAAATCAAGAGTGTTTCACATACCTGAAGTCACTGTACAAAACAGAAGAAACACACAGCACTCTGAAAGGTGCAGCTCCATTTTGATTGGTAGTAAAGGCGGCAGTCAACCAGAGTTTATGGCGTGAGAGAAATGCAGAGTGCTATACTCTCTCTCTCTCTCTCTCTCTCTCTCTCTCTCTCTCTCTCACACACACACACACACACACACACACACACACACACATTCTGTTGTTAAAAATACTTTAACTATTTAGAACAAAAAGCAGAAAAGCCTATGAACATTAGGAGACCAGAAGACAAAAAAATTAAATTATGTGATTGCTGTTTAGCTAAGACATGTTTATGTGTACATTGCTGTCACAGAACTGAACTAGAAAGTCAAGTAGGAAAGCTTGCTCCAATGCATATGGAAATACTGTGAACAAATAAGATGGTACACATGATCTATATGTGCTTGTGTATACAAAGTACTATAAAGAATAGAATGAAAATGCTTATGTGGAAAATAGGAAGTAGAGAGATTTTCCTAGATGATAACAAATAAACAATGCGAGTGAGGTAAGTGCAAACAGTGGACATTTAGGAACCCAAATGGAAATTACATAGAGTATGACATCTAATTATACACACACAGAGCCCCAGAGGCCAGGAAGTTCAGAGAAGAGAGTTCAATTGAAGATGGACTAATAGAAATCACTAGGAGTGAGAAAAGTATGAAAACATATATTCAGTGTCTTCATGTAAAGCCAAGTCCTTTAGGCTGTGCACTTTGGCTTGCTTACTATTAAGCACATGTGTCTGCTATTAAATGCATATATGTTTTATCCCATGGATTAAATAAAGTCTAAACATTTCTCATAGATACTCCTATGACAACATTGTTGAAGTTGTAAATACTTTCAATGAAGAAACTAGAAAAATATACTTGGAAATAGTTCATGGAAAGAAGTACGTGTTTAATGAATCCCTGCTCTGACTGTCCAAAATTTATTTTTCTTTTGCTTAATGGTCTTCCCCAAACTCTGAATGCATGCTAGTAAATAACGTGTTCAAGCTGAGTTCAGGAGCTTGGGAGATCTCTTAGTGTGTGAAATGCTTACTAAGCAAGTCTGAAAACTTAAGGTCACATCTCCTGAACGCAGGGAAAAAGCCAGATGCAGCAGTGGACATCTGTGATTCCCGTACTCCTAAGGTGTTAAAAAATGTGGAAGTAGAATTAACTGGAAACTAACAGGACACCAAAATCAGAACATATAACACAGCAGTAGAAAAAAGACAGTGCCTCAAAACAATGTGGAAGATAAAGATTGACTATGAAAATTTGCTCTCAAAGCTCTGTTCATACACAGCAGCATGGACTACCCACACTTACACACACATCATATCATATACATATACATCTATATCACAACACATACACACACACACACACACTATTCAGTTTTAACTTTCTTACTTTCTTTTTAGATAATTCTATTTTGGTGAACCAAGTAACAAAACTTTAATATTTACAGTAACAAAAATGTTAGCAATTATTTATTTATTTATTTATATTTATTTATATCTCATTGGCATATGATCACTGTGCATTGTAAGAAAATGTTCTAAGGACATTTGTATATAATATATAAAAGAAATTCTCATGTATGGTCAAGAAAACTTTTTGATAAGGTACATAAGACAAACTGGTAAACAGGACATCTTCTCAATTTTATAACATCACTAAAGATGGGGGTTGAAAGAAGTATTTGAAATTTGGGATACATAAATGGGAACACTTTGAACTAGATTTAACTGAACATGGTTCCTTCCTTTGCTATTTGGGGCATTCAGAACATAATTTCACAGATGATATATTTTTCTTAATGTGATTTTCAGACTACATCTAATGGAAAATGCCTGGTTAGGATTCAGAGACATGCTACAGATGTTCAAATACATTTGCATGCAATTATTTCTAAAAACCAATGCCAGGGTACAGCCTCCATTGAAATGACTTCTGGGATGGCTGGCATAACATATTACATCAGCTCCAAATCTTTAAGTAAGACTCAATTCTGAGTTTTTGAAATAAAGATACTATGTGTAAAATCATCCTTGACTCATTGTTCAAGACTGTATGAATATAGAGCTCATATGAACAAGGACTAAAAGTATATATTTAATATTTAAGCAAATTCTCCCTGCTTGAGCCTATGAACATTTGTCTTTACATAATAAATGATATTAGGAGCTTAATATAAAGTTTCTATAAAACAATATAAGTGAAAATAACTTAATATTAAAAAATTAACATCATTGGCTTGCTTTATTATGTACCATCCAACTTGTGTTTTCCTTTAAAAAGAAATTTTATATATATATATATATATATATATATATGATTTTTTTCTTATTCCTGAAGTAGCTAGTCTTATGGACCCATCCTAAGCAGTGAACCAGAAATATATTTTTATTCAAGACACTTATAAAGTACTTTTGTCACTAACCTAGTCCAGAACATTTAAGGCAGTGAAGAGTAGGATGCAATAGACCATTCACTGCTTTGCTTGCCAGGGTAGTGTCATTTCACAGAGGCATCAACCCTGGAGAATGTGGGCTGGAGGAGGCCCTGCCTTCACCATCTCACATTCTTCTCCATGAACTTGTATTTTAAGATTAGGATTTGAATCAATAAAAGAACCATAAAGATGCTTTGTTATATCAATTAGATTTCAAAACAAAACTCTGTATCATACTATTAATGCTTTCATGCCAACTCATCTTTACTGCATGCTTTACTCTGTAGGGGGTCAACTTAGATCAAGGTCACCCCTAGGAATGCATGGGTAACTGGAGGACATTGTTGCTGCTTTCTGATCCCTGCTGGGAAGGAAGCAACAGCCTGTGGATCAGCTACTTTTCACCTGCTGTTGGTCTCAGTTACAGCCCTTTCCTTGCCAATAATGGGAAATGAGAGACAGACTCTAGTGAGGAAGGCTGTACATAAAGAAGTTTGTATACTAGGGATCTTTATGATTTGGTCCTCAGCGGACATTTTTCCTCTTCATTTCCTTGAGAGGGAGAGAAAAACCAACAAGGACAAGAACAACATCAACAACAGAAAATCTAGAGGAAGGGGGGCGGATGACTTAAAGAGAAGTATTATTATTTTCTCAGTGTAGCCCTGGCTGTCTGGGAATTCACTCTGTAGACTAGGCTGGCCTTGAACTCATATATAGCTACCTGCCTCTGCTTCCTGAGTGTTGAGATTTAAAGGCATGTGCTACCACTATCTGTCTAAGACAATCATTCCTTCCAAGAGACTCTCTTAAGCATTTGATATGAAAACTGTTATCAGGCTAAAAGAAACTCAGTAGAAGCCTATCTCTGCCATTCACTTTTTTCATAGTATAAGATTACTGGCAACATCCCTCGGTAAGCATCTCTCTTCATTACCAGGTCCTAAATCATCTCAGTTTTGTCATCAGCAGGTTAGGTTGATGCAGCAGAGGGAACAACAGAATAAAGACAGCCTTTCCAATCCACTAGCCTCTCCTAATGAGTGTCCAAGGAGACTCCTTCCTTGGGACAGTACATATGTCCCTTCCCCTGAGAACCACACTTAAAATCAAAACAGCTACAATTCATGTGGATGCTAGGGTAAGGTGCTAGTTATATATATATGTGCCCTGCCATCCTTACTTATTATGTTTCCCCGCTAATATGAAAACTCAATGTTAGGGAAGCTGTTATCAGTGATGAAAGGTTAAGAGGCTCATGGTTTATACTAGACAGTCTTGAATTTACAACCCAACTCAAAAACGTCAGCTACATGACCTTAGATAATGCAATTTAGCCTTTCTTAGCTTCAGCATCTTGTTGTGTGAAATGAAAAATCATAAAAAACATGAGGCCAGGTAAACACAGTGAGCTCTGAATATGTATTAGCAAACAGACAGAAAGACACGAATGCTTCAGGATCGTCATTCCATTAGAGGGAAAAAAATTAATGAAAGGAAACTGGAGACACGAAGAATAAAGGATGTATAACTTCAGTGCTAGACACTTCAATCACCATTTTTACTAGTGCTGGTCACCCATTTGGATATAATGAGTCACAGTGTTCATCACTGAAGGACCCGAAAGACCAGAATGAGTCTGAGAAAGAGACCTTTTTGAGAGTAGCATGTAAACTATATATAATAATTGGACAGTATAAACTCACCACACAGACATGTGGATTAATCAACAGGAAATGACTGCTCTATAGTCACAAAACACGGTTTACAACATCAAAATTAATAGTGAAGACATTCTGATCAAAGAAACTAGAGTCCATCAGTCAAAATCATTATGATCAATGCAATGCAGTTTTTCCAAAGACTGTATTTCTTAAGAGTTTGTATTTTGGAAAAGACTAAAGACATGAAAACAAAAACACTGAGAACAATCACCACATTCTATGTGTGGTACAGAACTATAGTCCAGTGGCAGAGTCACCTTAAACTCACACAGATCCACTGTGAACCACGTATGTATGGAACAAATACAGAATCATTTGTTTTAGTATATGAAAGCATTTACTGAGAAAAGGTCAAATATTAGAACTGTGTTAAGTAGTCTACGAGAAATTATATATTTCTAAGCCAAGGCCAAGATTCATTACTCAATAGCTGCTCTCAAGAATGAAGCTAATTTACATTTAAAATAGGAATACAGTCTACTCTTTAAAAGCACAATGGTAAACACACCAATTTGACAATTACATTAATATGAGTATTTGCATAATCTGTCGTCTACACCTGTTCTTAATTTGAGGCAGCTGCAGGATGGATCCCATCTCACTAATCTGAATGGGTAAGTTTCATATAGTACTGCGTTCACTTAATATTTAGATGCTATAGCACTTTGTAAATGTTTACTGGCTTTTGGAAAGTGGTAAGAAGCAATACTGAAGTCATACTCACTGTTCACTTGGTTAATATCAACTAAGAAGAAGCACACTTCCACACTAGCTTATCAGTTATAATCTTTACATCTTTAGTGATTTTCTCTTCTTAATATTTTCCTCTGAAGGAGATGCATTGTTTATATGGAAAAGCAATTAGGAGAACAATAAAAGTGTATTTGGAAAATTCTATTGTAACTGTAGTAATAGCATCAATAGAATATAAATTATTGGAGAATAGAGAAAAAAAGTCATTGGATTATTGGGAAAATACCTGTAACAGGCCATTGTGAAAGCTTTGGAATAGCTTTTTTTGAAAATGGATATTTCAGTAACCTTTTTACAAACACATTTCAAAGTTTAATAAGCAGAAGTTTAATCATATTTAGGATCCAGTTTGTTTTCCTGTGCACTCAAATATATACTTCAAACCATCAGAAAGATGTCAGTTTATCATTGCCATGCATTCTCACAATTCATTTGTTTAAATCACTGAGCTGAACTCTAGTGAATGGAGTACAAGATACCCATGTAATCTGTCAACACAACTGCCTCCTTTTAATCTTATGTTGTGAATAAGATATAAGGTAGAGCTTTGTAAGTAAGTTATCTATTTCCTGAAAAATGAATGAGAACATGTTTACTAATGAACTGGAGGAACAAAGTCAGTCTGTTTATGTTCTATTAACCTTTGAAGAGGCAAATATTAAATAACTGCATTCTCAGTGAAGTATTTTACTTTTTAATAAGAGCTCATGTAAGATTTTGAACAACTACTAAACAAGTTACTGAAAATTGACAGTTTTAATGCAGTTTTGTGTCTGAATAGAAACTGCATCAGAGAAGAGGGCAATGGCGGACAGAGCTCTCATATTCCCTACAGTAAAGACTTGGGCATCTAGTTCAACACTGTGTGTCTTTTCCTGAGATGCACAACAGGCCTTACATAAACAACATGAAGGTTTGTTTGTTTGTTTCCTATTTTTTCTTGTCATGCTTACTAAAATATGGCTGCTGTAGATCAAACCAATGTTCAATAAATCACTCTCTCCTATAATGAAGCTGATTTCTCCTTAGAGAAAATATTGCAACTTACCAAGAACCAAATCTACTTATTCTAAGAGTATAAAAATAATTTTTATTACTATATAATTTAGGCAATAAAGCTAAGTTATAGTGATTGTGAGAAAAGCAATTTTCACTGTTCTGACCTCTATGTAATTGTATTTCTAAATATTCCTTATTTTATTTTTCTTCATTAAAATGCTTACCTACATAATTGAGCACACAGAAAAGTACCTAAACAGATAAGCATTTGTGTCATGAAGCATGTGGAACATGATGGGCTGAAACTACATTGAGATGGATGAGAGTATACATGGTGTAATACTCTAAGAACACATTTCATTTAGCAACAGAGTGCTTTAGCCAGAACACATTAGTCTGAAATTTCTAAATTTGAAAAATAGTTGTATTTCTTCATGTTCTCAGGAGTAAGGAAGGAAATGGCTGGCTCATTAGTATAGTTAAAACTTTTGACATGTTAAAAGTTTTTTAAATACTATAAGACAGCATCTTATTTTGCTAAAAATAAAGCATGCAGACAATAATTTGTTAGAGCTAGAGACTGAGTCAAATGTTCCTAATTGACAGAAAAAGGAAATGTGTCTTGCATTTAGTAAATGCTGGAGCCCTAACCAAACACAAGGCTTCTCCAGGATCATAGTGTCTGGACTTTTGCCTTCACTGCAGGACATGAAGGGAATAATGTCAAGTGACTGTTACAAGGTCAAGCTCTTCCATGGCCCTACACTAACTACAGCCTACACATTAATCTCATATGTAAGACAAGCTTTAAAACACAAAATTGCATTCATTTCTATACAGCCATGAGGATGCCACAATACTACACATACATCCAAGCACTACCAATGTAAAACATATTAACAGAATAGGAATCTATCAGAATGATGAATGGAAATTGAAATTTAGGTCAATTTCAAATTTTCCTCTATCTTCTCCCTTTCTGGGTATGGCAACACAATGTATGTCAGCTTATCTGAAACGCATTGTAGAGCTCAGACTGGCCCATATTCAGTGGAAAGATTAAACATATAAACCACTACATAAAATTTAATTCTTTAGAGGGTTTTTTGCATGTTCTGAATTATTTTTGCAAAACCATAAGGCTTTGATAGAAAAATGTTTATATTTTTAAAACAACTTAAAGGAGCTGGAGAGATGTCTCAACAACTAAGAGCATTTGCTTTTCTAGAAGTCCCGGGTTCAGCACACAACATAGTGTGTTACAAATGCTTGCAACACCCTCTGACACCATCTCTTGCTTATGTGTGTGTGTGTGCACACACGCGCGCGTGCGTGCGCGCGCGCACACACACACCCACACACACACACCACCACATCTTCTTAGAAACGTTGAAAATATTTTTTCAAAAATACAGTAACTCTTACCATATGAAGGTCCAGCCAAGTATTCCTATTTTTGTTATATTAAAAAAGAGGAGGTAATTTTCTTTAATATAAACACAACATTAAAGTGTATTTCACCCTTTCCTCTTCTCCCTGTTTCTATCTGGGTAAAGACTTTTGGTGACAGACCCCATTCAACATGTCTTCCACAAAATTTGTTTTCTTCAAATTTGATTTTATCACTTCAATAACTGTAGATTCCTGAATTCTGTCCAAGGAGATTTTAGAAAGCCACATACAAGCCATCAAGAGACAGAATTCTGAAAACCTTGTTAAGTGACAGCAGAATCACTAAACACAGAAAAGAGAAACCCTTTTTACTCCACAGAATACTTTTTAAAAGCCATAATTGTCAAGAATATTTTTAATACCTTATATTCTAAGTTTTATTTAAAATGGCTTAAAAGAATGGTTATTGTCTTGACTTTTATCTAGCCTGAGTGTCAGCTCCCTGAGGAGAAGCACATCTTTGAATTCCCCTTGGTACCTGGTATCTGTCTAGCAACTTGTCTAACACACCGGGGCATTTAGTCTCATTTCTTTGATAGGCTGATAGAGAAGTAATTTGGATATATGGGAATGCTGTACAGTGTTCAGCAAACCACTTGCCACTTTGATTTTGTCTGTTGTTTTTCTATTGAAGCAGGATCATTTTTTATCAGATGAAATTCTACAGAGAAGATAGACTTTGCAATTTATTTCTATAATACTTCTGAAAGTTCATTTTACTAAATAAATGTATTTGGGGAAAAAGCAAACAAAAGATGTGAAGGGGTGTGTGTGTGTATGTTGTGTGTATTGTGTGGTGTGTGTGTGTGTGTGTGTGTGTGTGAGAGAGAGAGAGAGAGAGAGAGAGAGAGAGAGAGAGAGAGAGAGAGTAGTGTGAGCTAAATATGATATGCCTTAGTCTAGTAATGTGGGAAATTACTGAATGGAAATGGAAAATAACTCCACATGGATTAGCACTCAACTTAATGTTTCTTATTTAGCTTTTTGAATACATTATTCACTATCAACCAGATCTAGAATAGGAGCTTCTTTTAAAATAATTTGTACTAGTGTGTGGCATGAATTAATGCATTTCAATCCTTTAGTGATGGTAGGATACACTCCAGAATTGAGTAATCTCTGAATGTTCCATGAGAAAATTGAATATTATACCCCTTCCTTTTAACGTGGTTTGTTTTCCCCAAATACTAAGGTCATCCTAATTAGAAGATACACAGGAGTAATGTGTACATTTATAATTGAATTTTCTTTTAATTAATTAATTAATTAAGGATAAAACATGATTGGCAAATTCTTAACCAAATTAAACAAAAAAAGGAAAAACCTACTTCAATAAAACTAGAAATTTAAAGGCAAACATTATAACAGATATGAACAAAATTGCAGAAAATCATGAGGACATACATTATAAATTTGTTTCAATAAATTGAAGAATTGAAAAAAACTAGTGAGTTTCTAAATAGCAAAATTGAGTCTAAATCCAATGAATGATTTTTAACAAATGCATACTTTGTAATCTGCTTGAAAATCTAATAAAATACTCCATGCTAAAGATAAAAAACAGCAATATCAGAAAAAACACAAGACTTACTAAAGAGTTCTACTATAATGTAAAATCTAAGACAAACACATATTATATAATTCCATAAAATTTAATAAATAAAGCCTTTAAATGTTACAAAGCAAGTGAAATCCTGATTAATCATAGTATTTTTTCTTTATTTTCCTTTTTTATTATTTGGTGCTTTTATATCATACACCCCATTAAACTCAGTTATCAGTTCTTTCAGTTTCATACCCACTCTTATGATGTCCCCATTTACAAAAAAGCCCTTTCATGATGTTCAATTATCTACTTAGGCATAATGAAACATCCCGAGGCCAGCCCCTTAAACAAAATGAGACCTTCTTGAATCATGTTATCACATGCTAACAAAGATGATTCAAAAATGGTGCCTGAAAGCAAATTAAAAAGTAGGTTGAGTTTGTGTTTTTTTTCTATGCAACTGGAATGATGTAAAGAGAGAAGGCAAGAACACAGATAATAGAGAGAGGAATGGAAGGAAGAAGGGAGTCAGGGAATGAAAAAGGAGAGGAAGTGTCACCCAACTCCTGTGTTTTGAGTTAGCGTTTCTCTGTATAGCTGGCTGGGCTAGAACTTACTTTGTAGACCAGTTCTGGCTTTGAACTCATAGAGATCAGCCTGCCTCTGCCTCCCAAGTGCTGGGATTAAAGGTGTGAGTCATGACCACTCAGCCAGGAGAAGAACATCTTTTCAGAAGAAAATTGAACTCCTGGGTACAATATATGACTCCTGAGTCATCATACATCTGTGTTGTTCTTGGCTTTGAACGTCTTTGTCTAGTGAGATTCAAAGTGACAATTACAGGTGAATATTAATCATAAAATAAAGCAAAACTACATATGGAAGGAAACAAATTAATATTAGCATTTGAAAACACAGTACAGAGATAAAAATTTTCGGAGTTGGCAAAATAAAGGGTTAATTTGATTAGCACTTATTAGATTTAGGCATGAATGTTCTGGTTTGTCATTTTCAGAATCTGATGTAGCCTGTCATACCCATGCATTTTCAGGACATAACCCATGATTATAATGAAGAAGATGGACTAAATGTATTTTCATTTCAGTCTTAATAAGTACTTAAAAACTTGCAATAAGTACTATGGAAAGTGACTAACACTTTGGCTCACTGATGTCATAGATAAAGGAAGGCTCAGGTCACAAATGTTGGCTTGATCAGCCAGGCACTCATATTATACAGGATCTTGTCTTCCTTCCTCAGGCTAGAATAGCATTCATCACAGGACATACATAGAACTTTCTGGTTCTTCTGTCTTGCCCAAATGAGAATCAATTAGCACATGATTCATTGCAAATATTCTCCTAAAAAGAATGCTGGAGGAAAAAAAAAAGAGGTTCTGTAGTCTGTCAACTGAAATTGAATTATGACTTCCTGAGAAATTTTCTTAAGCTTTCTTGCTTTCAGCTTTTTGATGGGAGATAGAGACAGTGCCAACCAACCAGTGGTTTATGTGGGAATAAAATAACAGATTACAGCCACAAAGCTCCTGGAAGCTAGAATTTAGTAGGAACCCAGTCTTTCTGGAGTCGGGGGTAGACAGGAACATTCCTTTGTATGCTCCATGAATTTCTCTTTTGCCCTGTAGCTGCTTGCAATGATCATTTCCCTGGGAAACATCAAAAAACAATAGAATGTGTCTCTCATCATCTGGATAGTTAGAGAAATGCTGAAACTTTCTGTTTTTCAGTGATATTGAATACAAATATTACACATGAAAATATTTTTATGTCGTTCCTTGTTTAAAGTTCAAGTTTATGCCAAAATTGATAAAATAGTTCTTCAAATTTCCTGCTGCAAAATGCCCGCCAGAAACTCTAGAACTATAGGCTAAAGAATGCCTAACATTACAAAAAACTTTAAGTGACTGTCATCTCTCATTTCAATCTTTTAAAAGTCGCTTACACCTTCTGTTTACTCTGATAATATTATATCATTTTATAGTCTTGCATATAGTTAAAGATTAGATAATTATAGTTTTCCTTAATTATAATAAAAAATAGATTAGATATAAAACTTTAGACTCACAAAAGTAAGAAACTGATAAAAATATTTTCTTTAATTTTACTAAATACAAATAAACTAAAAATTATAACTACAATTCTTGCTTAACAGCTATCTCATTATATATAATTTTGCTATTTAAATTAAAACCTTCCTTTTTTGATTAGACAGAAAAAGTAAAGTGATATGGGATGTCTTTTTATATGCTGTGAATACCAATGAATGATAAAGGAATTGTTTCAGTCTATGGCAGAGCAACTTAGAAGCAGGCAGGAAAGTCAAACATAGATACAAGGGAAGGGAGGTAGAGTCAAGGGAGATGCAATCCAGCTGCCCAAGAAGCAATATTTAATGGAGTACAGGTAAGTCATGAGCCATGTGGCAAGATAGATTAATAAAATTAGGTTGAGTTAAGATACAAGAGCTAGCCAGCAATAAGCTGGAGCCATGGGCCAAATAGTTTGTAATTAATATAAGCATCTGAGTCTTTATTTGGGGCTAAGCAACAGTGGGCTGTGAGGGGGTTCAAACCATGGGGCTAAGCTGGACCAGAAATTTCTTACTACAAGAATTATGTAAGGAAGTAAAACAAATGTCAATATTCATATGTCTATGATACCTTGCAAAATGCATAGCATGTGAAACATAAATATTTGCACATGGATAAATAGTATGCTTGGACAACAGTTCAGTATTAAGCCACATGTTATGCCCATGACAGTTCACCAAGAGCCTTGTGTCTTGTGCTGAGAGATTAGAGTGAAGGATTTTCACATTATCAGAGCAGAGGATATGACATTATCAGATTAGAAGGGATTAATGGCTAACGACTGTGGGATAAGATCAGGAAAAACTGATAGGAACACTGAACAGGACAGGGAAAGATAAATAATTTGAGTTGAAAGCCTATTAATCTGGGTTGTTTTCAGTAGACAGTTGAAAGATACAAGGGAAGCCTATGAGAAAAGAGGGACTTATTAGGTTTATGTAGGAGCACATACCTACAGACACCACCTATGTATGCAAAACCTACATTCAGATATTTCATGCATTGGAAATTGGAAGGTGAAAAAGGCAGTCTTGCCCTTAAGGAGTTTATAGTAGCTATGATTCATCTGCATGTGTACAAGAATAAAAGTGTGTTAAAAAAGAAGATGTGTGCTTGTGTGTGGTCTGATGTGTGGTGTGTGTGTGTGTGTGTGTTGGTAGAGTCAGAATAACGTCAGAGAAACTTCATACTATAGTTACCAACAGATAAGTAAAAGTTGCCAGATAAGATTAGTTGCATGGGGTCATGAATCACAGTTTGAAGACCAGAGGCACTTTCTGTTTCTGCTTATGTCACAGTTACAAAACAGGTTTAGACAAGGAAGGCAGGGTACAAGGCCCTTGAAGCAGACTACATTTTTGAAGAATTTTTTCAACTTAAGTTTTCTTTTATCAAGAAAGAGCTTGCTAGGGAGAGTAGATATTAGCTGAGGTCATTAGAATGCCTTTATTTTGTTGTTTATTTTTTTTACTTAGTGTGATAAAAAATAAATTTATCATTGATGCTTTCACGTGAGATGTTGTACTAGTGCAAATAAAACTATTATTTTCAGAAATGATTTTGAAAAGAATGTACTAGAGAAGGACATTTCAAGAAGGCTGAGAATGGCTACTTTTTTTTAGCTAACATTTAAAAAAGAAATGAATAGAATAAGCAAAATATACACTGATGTTGAATCAGGAGGCAACCTGAGATAGCAGAAGTTCAGTATATTTTCATCTGGTTGGAAAGCAAATGGCTGGGGTGTAGCTCAGCTTTACAGCTTTAGTCTAGTGTGGGTTGACACTTGGGTTCAGCATCTAGTACCACAAAACCCAAGATTGGTGGCACAGGCCTACAATCCTATCATGTGTGAAGAAGCAGGCAGATCAGGACTCAAGATTATCTTCTGCTACACAGCAAATTCAAGCATGTCTGGGCTATGTGACGAAAATCAAAAATAAACAAAAGAGAAAGAAGTCTTTCAGAGATGTTTCTACACAGAATATTACTGAAATTCAAGCTATATATACACACATATTTATATATATAAAGATATATATGTGTGTATATATACTTATATATATGAGAAGCCTTTTTCTAGTTTAGAGATGATAGAAGTTTGGGGTTCAGATGCAAGTCATCTGAGGAAGAGTTTCCTGGAGATTATTTGGGCTCTTAATTTTTGATTCTCCACCCCATTTTAACTCTGGAAACTGAGCTGGAATGCATTTCCCTTCTTATAAAAGTTTCCAAACAGTTGCTAGCATTTGAAAACTTCTGTCCTAAATGTTCTCTAGGACTCTTTCCAGAAGTTAAAACAGTTATTGATGGTGGAAATTCTAAGCCCATTGATAAAAAGCTTCACAATGACAATAAACTTTGGAGAAATGGCAATTTTATAAGGTTTTATTATTAAGTAATCTTTAAATGTCCACTCCACTAATGGTCTGTAGGAAGAAGAGTGTAGACAAAAAATTGTCATTTGTATTTTTTTTCAATGTTTTTGTCGACATAGTCTAAGAATTCAATTCATTCTCTCTGATACAGCAGAATTTCCTCATGTCAGCACATCATAACATTCACTGTGTTTCTTTGCTTGTCACTTGAGAACCTGCAGTAGCACCAGCAGTGGAGAATGTCAAAGTGGCACCTTTTACAGTAATGCAAGTGTTAGCCTCCTAAGTGTAAGAATTTATACAGTGTGCAAAAGAATTTTGTGTTTTTCAAATGCTTAACTAAGCACTAAACAGGTTCTATGTGGACTGTAAGAAAACCAAATAAGAAGAATCTTTTAAAAATGAAAGAAAAAGGAAAAAAAAAAACCCTATATGCTGTTATTCACAGCTGGATGTGATTCCAGACTTCAGCTGCAATCTGAATCTAGACAGAGGATTTCTATCTGGAAGGATTAAGACCTCAAAGAAGCAGCCTAGGGCAAAACTAGTCAGTAAGTGGTAGTTATGGAAACTAAGGATCTAATCAACCATAGCCCTTCTGTAAGGTCTCTGTGCTCTGAAGCCACTGCCTTCCCCTATATCCTTCAAGAAAAGTCAGAAAAGTTTTACTAAGAACTACCAGATAATTTATGACAGTCAGTTGATGTTTATACTTACAAAGGAAAAATGTGCAAGGAAATGAAGACTCTTAATTCTATATACTGTATCAATGTAGAAAGTACAGGGAACTTAATTGGTGCATTTGATGTACAGAATAGATGCAAGTTTATAAAACTAGTTGACCAGAACCTTAAAATTCCCAACTTGTTGAGGATTCATCTCATTATCTGCATGATTCAAAAGTTCCTGTGTCATATTCTTGCATAATTCCACTAGCTATAAAACATCTAAGCACACCAAAATGCTGGGCAGTTTAGTATACTGACCTATTACACAGATGACCTAAATTTCATGCATTTACTATCACTAATGCTAACCTACCTACCAGTCTATTCTACACGGACTCAGTGATAGAGTTAAACCTACAATATCCATAAAATTTTGGATTTTTAAAAGATAAAGATGAACAGTTCTTTGGATTATTGTAAAGGTGCTATTGTTTGCATTTTATACAGAGCCATGGTAGTCCCCTAGAGAAGAATATCTGTATTTGAAAAGAAGAAGGAATGAACACCCTTAGCAGAAAATTTTGAAGTGAAAATTTATTGGCTCCCCAGGTTACTGAAGATCTCAGGAATCTCACCTTGTGAAAGTCAAGGTAGTCTACTATAATTATTTCTCGTAAGTAGTTTCTTCCTATCTAATCAAAGAGTACATTTTAATTTTTTTAAAAATCCACTATAACAACTTATTAAGATTTATTTAGTGCTTTTGAGAAAAGTACCTTAGTGCCCAATCATGATTCAATCTAAAACTCAAGCTACATTCTCATGAGTCTATACGTTTTTTCACATTAAGGTAGAGACTAAAATATTTTTGAAAGAACAATTCATTGCCCATTTGTTTGATCTTTTTCAATGTTGTGCTACAAAATACAGCATTATTAATAGATATAATTAACATAGCAAAAGTTGCACTTAGAAAATCTGGCCATTAATATAAATGTCCTGAACAAATACAGCTTAGTTATTCTTTATAATGTTTTGGAAGAATTACTAAAGACTTCTCAAATAATAACACCATTCTAGTGGTCTACATGTTTCATAAGTTTAAGTAGGGGAATCTTTCTAGTACCATTGAAATGATTCTAGGTCTAGATTCTTCTAAGTTACAGAGAAACGCAAGAACAGTGTTGCTTTCATACTAAAACTACAACTTAAAATTTATTAAAAAAACACTTCTTCAAGTAAAATAAAATAAAAATGAAACACCGGACACTGGATTATAAGAATTCACAGTCTCATTTATGGATTAAATTATGACTAAAATATCCTTTATGATCAAGTCGGAATGAGTTACAAATGCTCTCCTTCCTATGCAAACGATCAAAGGAGCAGAAAGAAATACATGATGAACATATTGTGAAGGAAGAAAACAGCAGAGAAAACGAAGATTCAGAGTGGTACTTAGGAAACTTAAGTGTAATGTAGAACATGGAGCTGACAGATAATAATAGAATCCACAAAGGAAACACAGCCTTAAATGGAAGTGAAGTTCTAAATAATTTTGCTTTTTGTCTGTAATCGTGTACTCAGACTATTCCTCATACTGTCGTTCAGTTGAGGTTTTACAACACTTCCAAACACCTTAAGATAGAATTTGAAGCCTAAGTCTTAAATCCTACGGAGAGGTCCCATAACAATATTAGTGTTTTCTTCCTTTTCTGCTTTCACTTTAGTTAAGGTAGAGAAGTCCAGGGAATATGTACTTCAAATCCTAACAGATTGAAGCAAGAAACAAGTACCTGGGAAGCTAAGGAAGGAGAAAACCTAACCTCTGAGAAAGCAATTTTCTTCCATATTTAATTTATGACATATAAATTTCCTTTTGCAGCACCTGAGAAGTAAAAGTGCATTTATTAATTCTCTATTTTCCTGAGAACATTAATTTGAAAGTATGATGTTCCCATTCATCATTGCCCACATTAACCTTGCTGATCCTGAAAATTACCTTCAATCAATAAAAAAATAGGTGATTAAAATATCAACATTTCATTTAACTAAACAGTTTTCTGGTTTTTGTAGACATAGTTTTATACAACAGATAAACCCTGTCTTTGAAAATTAGTCTTTCCATGATCTTTCTTAATAAGTTCCAAGTTGATTGTTTTATTCTCCTTGTGTTCATTTTGCTTCTTTTCTTGATTATACCCCAAACCTCCACTGTTACATACTTTCTGGTTGGCCATTACATGAACAAACTTTTTTTGTAACATACTTCCTGTACCATAAACGTTCCACCCAAGGACATGGGATTAAGTAGCCATGAACTGAATCCTTTGAAGCTGTGAGGCAAACATAGCTTCTCTCACTTCAGTTATTTGTTTCTTTAGAATTTTGGGGCATTATTATTATTATTATTATTATTATTAATTTGTGTGTGTGCGTGTGTGTGTGTGTGTGTGTGTGTGTGTGTGTGTGTGTGTGTGTGTGTGCCAGATGTATGTGCATGCTCACAGAGGCCAGAAAAGGGGTTAGATCTCCTGGACCTGGAGTTGAAGGTAGCTGTGGGATATGAGGGGATGCTGATAACCAAACATAATTCCATTTGTAACCTCTGAGACATCCAGTCTCCTTGCATTTGTTTTTGTTAGGTATTTTGTCATAGTCACAGAAAGTAACTAAAGCAAGCTCTTTAGCCTATTTCTATATTTTTTTTTGTTATAGCATCTCTATGCCACTCAGAAATCAATACTTACTTCCACTGTTAGGTAGGTCTCATAATTTCCTTTCTCTACATCTTTGATGAATCAATTAAAATTTGCTCCATCAAAAATGTGTGTATTTGCAGTACTAAGTATTAAGCCCAGAGTCTTGCATCCATGCAAATTTTCAACTACAGAGCTATCCACCCAGTCCAACTTTCATTTTCTACTCCCAACATAGCAGGCTCCTGTAAATTCCCTGATCAAGCAGGCTGAATTGACAATTTTCTTTTGAAGTGCTTATTTTTGTGCCACATCCACTCTGGCACAAATTGTAATATTTTGGGTATGAGTCTTAATATAACTTTAGCTCCATCTTAAGTCCTCGAGGAGTGGCAATGTGATAATCACTCATGCTGAGTGAAAGAAAGACTCTTTTCTCTTCCTCCAACTTCACTCACACAGATGACAATCTCTTTATGAATGGTTCCACCACATATTCACAGAAGTTTTTTTATACAGTGACTGAGCCAGGCACTAGACTTGAGTAGAAAATTCATGATTCCTGTGCTGGTTGCTGGAAACTCTTGACAAAGACAGTGTGAGGGAAGCATTTATTTTGATTCATAGTTCCAAGTCATAATCCCATCATGCAGGGTAGCCATGGCAACAGGTTGAGGAGGATGGGCATATTGTGCCCACAGTTGGGAAACAGAGAGCATCAATACTGGTGATTAGATGCCCTTCTACTTTATTTGCAAATCTAGTCCCAAGCTCACCTTAACAAACCTAATCATTATAATTCCTCACAAGTAGGCTCAGAGGTTAACCTAATTAAATAATTCCTCAAAGGTATTCCTGATGGTTTGTTCACTATGTGATTCTAGTTCCTGTCCAGTTGACAGTCAACACTAATCATTAGTTCTTGCTGCTACAGGGCGGTCCAGCAGGAGGGAAAAACTGAAACTATAGCTGTACTCCCTGAATGTAAAACACGCAAAACAAGGTAACCTGTAACAGATGACATTCATTAGCAGTACCTAGCCATTCTAACTAGGGAATATATCTATATATATACATATGTATGTATGTATGTATGTATGTATGTATAAATGCTCATGATGTATAGTAGTCTTTTATTTCATGCAACAATTGTGTTTCTACTTTTGAGATGAGTTTATGCAACTCAGAAGATGTAGTGACTGACTTCTCACAGATGCAGGACAGATTCAAGATAGAAACTTGTTTTTCCTTCTCCATGCTGCAAGTTCGCCTTGGGTGACGTTTTCACACAAATGTACTTTGAAGTGATAGGCTAGATACTTCAGATATTTTTCTATAGGTTAGGTCAGTTTCAAGAAGCTGTCCACCATTGCAAACTTTATGCTAGTAAAAGAATGGTTTCAATTTAGATCTGCCTCCTCAGGCTGCCTTTAAGAAATCTTTTCTAATGGAATGAAAATCAGGATAACACAAGACGTGGTCTAGACTGTGCATAAATTAAGTCTTTCATCATTTTATGATGAAGCTGAAATGTACCTGGCTCACTGTGTGTTTTCTAGAGAACAAGATATAGCTTGGAAAAACTGTTTAAATTTATTTTTTATTGTCCTATATCACAATTAGTTTCTCTTCTAAAATATATATGAAAATTTTAACACAATATGGTTTATTTGGGAAAATATTACAAGTTGAACTAATGTTTAAAATGTTTAATTTCATGCCTTACTAATATATGAAGTTTGTTACTTCTTAAAGACTACTAAATCATGTCTGGTTCGGTATCCCAAAAAGTTGGTATTTCCTCCAAAGTATATCATTAATTTTAAAATCATAATGTTTCTCCCTTGGTCCTGGTATTTGCTACAGAATATTAAATACTGAGTAGTTGACTACAGAATGCATTTTTGTGCTAATGTTAATTTTACTATTGTTTTTTCAATTTGAGGGATAAGAACAAGGGTTAAATGATATTAAATATCACTATGCCATGCATTTAAATGTAAAATGCAATTTAAAGTATTATTGCCTTTTATTTAATGAAATATAAGGCCCTTGGATATTGGTCAACATTTTATTGGAAAAGTAAATTCACAACACATGAGATTGAATTATTTGATTTCATAGCATTTTCTTACTGTGTCATTTTACCAAGCAGATCTTGTGGTCCTTGAAATAATCAGGTTAAAAAACTTAAGATGCCCATCACTTTCTTCAAAATAAAAACAAAATTATCTTTATTCATGACATTTTAGCTAATCTGTCCGGTGTCTTTATGTGATGTTGAGAGACTTTTTCACATTTATATAATGATTTTGTGGCAGAGTCACAATAGGACTCCTCTGTTTGATCTACTTTTGCTTTCAACTATTTTACTCTCTTGCTTCTTAAGATATACTTATAGAAATTAATAATCCTAATCACCCAGTGTTCACATATTTTATATAGAAATAAACCTTCAGTGAAGTTGTGATTACAATGCTGTAAACTCATACTCATCTGAAATAGCAAAGCAATGGAATTTACTTAAATTTACATCTTTGCACTGCACAATTGTTTGAGAACCACATGTCTGTCTCATGACTGTAATGTAACAAGAATAATAATGAGACCGGTTTTAAGATCTAATCTAAATCAAACAAATGTGCCATAAGCTATATATTGATAATGTATTTTACAAAATTTTAAAGTTTCAATATTTGACGTATGTATGTGCATAAATGCTATGTGTGAATGTATGTGTTTATTCCTCTTATCATTAAAATTAGTTTTATAAAATAAAAAACATTACTTTTGTTGGCTAAGATTTCCTCAGTATGGATCACTGTAAGTATATCATATGTAGGCAATGCTAGCAGTAAAAACAAAGTACATGTAAAGAAGAGGCCATCTTCTTCTGTTTTAATTGGACAGTTTTCTGGGACGTAGTAAAAATGTAAAAAAAAAAAAAAAAAAGCATGTAGTGATATTTAGGTTAATATCAGCTGCTATGTGCACCCCAACATTTGTAAGTTACTTGTCAGTATCTCATTAACTGATATACTTGCTATCTGGACATATTTAATTGGTGCATCATATAATAAATTAATTATGTAAATATATTTTAAATGTAAACATTTGGATGCTTATAAGGAAAACCAAGGTCATGACTAAGACTAATGAAGCTGGTCAGGTGTCAAGGTCTTTATTCTTTTTCACTACATATGCTAATATCTATGCCATCTGTATTGCAGAAATGAAAAAAAAAACATAAATGAAAGGAAGCAGAATATAAATACTTGTCTGACAAAAAGCTGACTGTATCATGTCCCATTTCAAATCTGGCCCCACTTTTTAAGACATAAAGGAATTCAGTTAAATATTAAGCAAGCAAATGTGTATTGTTACTGTTATTTAAGCCATCAAAAATTCAGATCTGTATTTTATTTCGGACTTTATAAAACATCTGCCTGAGAGCTAAATTTTGACATGATAATAATAAAAAACCATTTGTACTGGTCCTCAAAGGCATTATGCTTAACATGTCAGGAATCTCAGTCATGTATGAGCATCAAGTAGCATGCCTTGATAGTGTTGCTCAAGTTTTTCAGTAAACTGTTAGAAATTAAACCTATAATTTCTATCAATTAAATGACAGAAGTTTAAACTCTAAGTTATTAAGAAAAATATGACTATGAGAAAGTCATAAAAAGACACTTTAAAATATTAATTTCATATCACATGATTAAAAATTCCAGCAAATACATTCCCGTTTTAAAAACAAATATAATTCATGTTAATAATATTTGCAGAGGCCAAGATAAGCATTGACTAATATCTCTGTTTAAAAATAGATGTATAAGCTAGTGTGGAACACAGCTACATTTTGATTAGACTTACAATACAATCTCTTCATATCTACAATTACTTAGCTTATCAAGTCCCATGAAATATTTAGATTTCAGTTTCATATTGTATTAATCACAGGGCATATTTTTTTGGGGGAAAAGTAGGTATTCATTAGTTCTTATTTCTCATTCATAGAAAAACAACTCATTCCTATGACATTTTATGTAATGATTCTATCACACTTGATACTAACGTACTGCTGCTTATAATCTACACAGTGGAGTGGATTTACCTGCTCTTGACACGCAACATACAGGAGACATAAGAAGAGGCTCCAGGATGGTTAGCAGCAGCACTTGCTAATGGGTATTCATGAATTTTTTTTTAATCAGTCTTTCATGTTGAACCAGGGAAATTGAGGATTTTGCTCAGAACTGATTCATATAACAGTTGACACATGAACAAATTTTTATTTCAGGGTCACTAATATTAATTGTATGTGTGAATAATTTAAATAAAAAGTCATATGTATATGGTCATATAGGCAGTGGTGGTGCATGCTTTTAGTCACAACACTTGGGAGGCAGAGGCAGGAGGATCTTTGTAAGTTCAAGGCCAGCCTACTCTACAAAGCAAGTTCCAGGACAACCAGGGCTGTTACACAGAAAACTGACTCTCTCCCTCTCACTTTCTCTCTCTTTCCCCCTCTCCTCCTCCTCCTCTCTCTCTCTCTCTCTCTCCCCTTCTCTCTCTCTCTTTCTCTCTTATACACACACACACACACACACACACACACACACACACACACACACAAACCAAATAAAAACAAAACAAAACAACAAAATTAACAAGCACAAAGTCTGGAAAAAATGGCTCTGTCCTCTGATATTCAAGACTAATGTTATTTAATATACAATAAATCACCACATATGTATTTTAGAGTATTAAATTTTGATTGAAGTTTAATAACAATGGAAAAAAAGAAAAAAAATCATAGAATCAATTTGTTGGTTCCATAGGTACCATGACATGCTGCTAGACAGACACATCTATTGACCTTTGAAAAGAAAGAGGCAACTGCAAATCCTCTGTTTTCAAAAAATATAAAATATAAATTAGGTAATACTATTGTATGACTTTCAAAACAATAATTTCCTTCTAATCTTTGATTTACACTGTCAACATCAAAATCTAGCTTTCCACACTAGAAAGAAAGTGCAATTCCCACCCTGAATACTACTGAAGGTTGATGTTTCATCAGCTGCCTTCTTTCACTTCCCTTGTATGGAGTCAGATAACTATGACAGGGCTACACTCAGTCATATTACTAGGACAGAGTGAAAGGATTGGTGAGGAAAAGTCCTCCCCACCATTCCTCATTAATTAAATCAAATAATATGGAATTATTTGAAAGAAAAGAATCTTAAATTCTGTAAGTTTCCATAACTTTTTTTTTTTTTTTTTTTGCTTTTACAGTGTTTACAGACGTGTGGACGAGGCATTGTTGAGTTCCTTTTCTTCTCCTGCAACAAAGAACTTTGTTCCAAAGAAAATGTTTTTTCATCTCAACTATGTGTAAGGCCTATGATTTTATTAGTTTTTGGCAATATAAGATTGCTGGCTTCTGTGGATCAGTAGTCTATAATTTTCTTTACTAGAAGCTAAGCTACAGAACACCATCATGTAAGCATTAGACACTAACCTCTGTGAATACATATAAATATGAAATCAGACAAAGACAATAAAGTGAGAATGTCTAGTTAAAATAAAGCTACATAAAAAATGACTTCTTATTCATCAATAAAGCTTGCCTTATTAGACACAAACATACATAAAATCAATGCTTCAGGATATTGCTTATTTTTCATAAGCTCTGAAAAATATTGTGAAAACTGTCTATAACATTGTGAGATCTGTCTCTCCAACTCTACATTCCACCTACCAGACAACCTAATAATATATTTTAAAATATTTTCTCTCAAGAAAATATTCCATACATCTTAACTAAAAAGACTATATATAAACACAATGGTTATGTTTATGCAACACAAACTTCTTTTAGCATGAATACATACATCAGTTTTATAGGACAGAGTAAGGAAAATCAACAAACTCCAGAATGTGTTCTTATAACTGTAGCAACAGTAACAGGTCCTTGGCAAACTCACAGACATTTTTTTTTTTAAATCAGGGAAGATTTGTCACTTGACACTTGCAGAGGATTGACTAAGACTGCTTGGTTTCCTTATACATCATTTCACTACGATTTTGCTTTAAATTTTATATTTTAACCTATTAGTAACTGAAACCCCATTAAAATCCACAAAGATATTTACACAAAATATATTATGCATATGTATACAATTCCTTCATATTTTCCAAGAAATGAACTGGAAACTTTTTGAAATCTATTCTAATAGTATTTGTAAAACCCCCTTCACGAAGATCCCATGAATCCTCTTTTGGAGCTAAAATTACATATATATGCAAACGCTCTTATTTCTCATATAAATAAAAGGTGGCTTACACGTCTGTCATAATTGTTGTGAACATCATTAAGATCGGGTCTCAAGGACAGGCATGCATCACCAACCTGCAAGGGTCTCTGTTTGTCACTGCTCTTAGGAGATTTCAGCCCACTTGTTTGCTGTTGTAACAGGAGTTGTCTTGCTGCCTGCAGAGCCTAAAAGTTAAAAAAAAAAAGAGAGAGAGAGAGAAAAAAAAAAAGCTAAATTTTTTTTAAAGGTGAAATGACTTGTCAGTTGTTTCTTACTTAATATAAATGAGGGACATCAGACTTCTTTAAACCATTATTTGTTTTATTCCTGATATATGAAAAAAGTCACAAAATATACCTATATACATTTATTCAAAATCATGCAGATGTGTGTAATCCTGCAGGACATAAATCTAATTTGTTGAAAGTGCTTCAAGAAGAGAAAAATTACAAACTGCATCTATAACCACATCCCCACAGAACTTACCTCTGACTGTTCCTAAAATGCCCCCTCCCTTTCAAATTATCATTCAATTTGCATTTTCCTATTACAATTTTGAAGCAAAAGCAGTAGACTTCAAGTGTTACCCGAAGCTGTAATTAAATTTGACAAATCAACATCAGATTATCTTGAAAGTGAGTTAATCAGGATTTTCACTAAGATTAAAAACACTTTTTTTTGTACTTACAATTCAAGGGGAAAATACCTCTCCTTTGACAAAATAAAGTGCAGTTTTAATGCCAAATAAAATTGAGTGGGTTTCATTTGCATTCTTAGCAAAATCAGAGAACAAAGAAATTACCACTCAACCAATCAGATTTGTTTCTGTGTATGACAGAATACCAATCAAAACAGGAGATATTTTCATTTATTTTTGTATTTTCTTACCCACTCAGGAAAAAAAGTTCAACGTAATAAAGTTATGTAAAAATGATTTCCCAGAGAAGGGACAGTGTGGTGAATGGACTCTATGAACTTATACAAACTAGTGCCAGAAACCAAAATACACTGTATATTACTTAAAGGCTTAGCAATATTAAAACAATATTTTAAAAAGTTCTTGAGAGCCTATATTTAAAAAAATATTTTTTCTGACTTCCATGAATAATAATGATGAAATTTTTCAATATTTAAAATAAGTCATTGTCTGAAATTGTTTTTCACTGTTTCAGATTATGAGAGATAATTTTTTTCCCATTGTGGAAAAACACAGTTAATCAATATTCTCCTATAATAATTAAGATTATCAGCTGATAAAAAGTACAATTTTGATTGGGATCAATAATCTGGTTTTTTAGTGAGTTTCTAGTATCCATGACAACAGTTGCTTTGACAAGATGTGAATATGGCTTTACACGCCAGCTGGTGTGAACAATGTTTGAACTACTGCATTGAGATGCTGAGCAAACAGAAAAAGTTGCCACGTCTTAACCCTCAGGGAAAGCAGTCATCCCCTGATCAATTATGAAAAGACAGAGAAAGGGCTGCTACAGTCTGGCTCCAAGCAAGTTTTCTGAGAAGGCAGGCAGACACAGAAGCCAAAGTAAACAAAGTGGATGCACTAGCACCCTCTCCTAACAACACTGATTTGTCTTCCCATATAGCAGGATCTAGCACCTTTGCAAAGCGCTGCTTTTGCATTTGGAAGCACACTTTCACATAGTGACAATTTTTCCTTTGGGGCATTTGTGTGCTTAAGAAAACAAAAACAAAAACAAAAAAACCCCCAACTTTTTAAGTAATTACAAGTCAAATCATGTTTTACTAAGAATGGCACATGCCAGTGAGTTCAGGCAACTTATTTTGCAGTTCAATATGAAAATAAACTAAATATTAATTCCATAATTATTTTACCATCATAAAACTCACTGAAAAATTCCACTCAGTATTTTATAATGTGCATTTCTCCTTTCAGCTGTGACCTAAAAATATAACTGTGAGTGGCAACTTTCAAATTGCTATTAGTATGGTGTGGTTTGAGCTATACTAATGTAAAACTTTTAAAAAACAATGAAAGAAATTATTTTTAACATATTTTTCCCTTTGAGATCTCTCTCTCATATGCGTGTGTATGTCTGTGTTTATACACACATACACATATATTTGTGTAAAATGTTCTTGGATAATAATGATTCATGCTAAAAGCAAATCAGAAATCATAAAATATATCCCCTCATTTTGACAAATAGGCAAACAATAAGTTCTAGAATTGTCATTTGCTTTGTTTAAGACCACGAAACTGTTTATGAATGCTGCTTTCAAGGTCACCTGGCTTCCAGATCAGTGTCCCCTACTATCTCTATTCTGTTAAGGAAATCAATCTTTAATTAACAATGAACAAAATTCTAAAAGAAAATATCTAATAGCATAATGAATTACTTTTGCTTGCAATGATGACAATTCAATTTTTCTTTAGATAATAGAAGGAAGACTTTTTAATCTTTTTATACTTGAATTTTCAATTTAATATACTAAATATCATAGAAAGAAGGCATATATATATATAGATAATGCTCCATTTCTAACTTACTTCACTGAAACACGTTGATCTCTAAACCTTTATGATGTATTGATCACCAGGTCGGTCATTACTAACACAATTTCAAAATTCTAGACCTAGACAAAAATCTTAATTTCAACCCCAAGTTTCTCATTTCCTGACAAGTGACTGAAGAATCAATTCCCCAGTCACTGAACTAGCATCTCAAGGCAGCAAGAGTCCAGCTTATAGCCTATAGACTCTGATAACTTTACTGGCATTTCTGAATATAGCCCCCATCTCAATGCTAATAATTAATCATTGTCATATGTGAATACCAGTGTTATAGAAAAATACCAGAGGACTGAATGTTTAGAACTATTCATGAAAGTATGGCTAGGCAGAGGCATATACCTTCACTCCTGTTAAGGGAGTAAAAATAACATCTCACAGGGGAGCTGGTTAAAGTGTGCTTCTTCGGATCTCTATATTACCTATGCAATTAGAATATCTTTAAAGTACTTGAGGGTCATCTTCTAATAAATGTGCTTTTGCAAAATAAGAGTCACATGCCCGTCTCAACAGTCTTTTAGGAGCAGTGACAATTTCTATAATAAACAGAATATGTGAGACAACATAAAACAATCTTATGTATTCATACATGATTTAAACCTTGTGAAGAAAAATCCTGGCAGTTTATATTCAAGATGCATGCATCGTATGTCATTTTAATTCCCAACATTCTGTATAGTTCTTTAGAATTAAATTTCAATAAACAATTTCTCAGAGACATTTGCTTCACATTTTAAGTTTATTATTGTCACTGTTCAAAAAATGAAAGGTTATGAAGTATTCCTTAATATAAGGCACTGTGTTGAATTACACAAATTAATATTTCAAAAAAATCACTTGCTCATTATATATTGATGAATAGAAAAGGTAAATGCCAGGTACCTCATGAAGTTTAAGATCCATCTAGTATCATATGCTTATCTCTACTCCAGAGATAATTTATAACAGAAACTCAAGAGTTGTTTACAAAATTTCTTTAATAAAGACTGAGCCCTTGTTGAATGAGTAAGAGGCAAGATTGTAAAGGCAACCAGATCGAGTTGAGTTCAAAAGCACATGAGTTTTGAATTAAAGATGTGCACTGTTTAATACAGTTATCTAATATTAGTAAGGCTAGAGAGAATAAGATAGGATATTCTCAAAATGGAATAAGATTAAGTATTTTGATAAAAGAATAAATATTTAAGTTAAACTTTGGTAGCAGCAAAGGTATAAGAAACATGTTTTCCAGAACTGAGTGCATTTTTTCCTCTAAGATATTTATTGAAAACATTGACTCTAACTATTATTGCACAATTTTAAGTAAGCTAACCTCATCTCAGCAGAGCAGAGCTCAGGAGTGCCACTCATATCACTTGCTATTACATCATCTTCGCACAACGAATAGATAATTGTGAGGATTAATTTAAGGTTTAAGATTTGTGAACTGTCAGGCTTTTTTCTTTTCTTTCTTTCTTTCTTTTTTTTTTGGTGGACCACTGAATATATTCAATAAAAATAAAATTATATGAGCATCATTTAGAGATACCCCAAAACCCAAAATGTTCAGTATTCTAAGGTTTATAAGAGACTTCCCACCCAAGTTAATATATATGTATATTTGAGGGAAAACAGACATCATTCATATCGCTCCCCATAAAAGTTGGAATGCTTAACCTATCAGCCTGTTGCATTTGAGACATTAAAATAAAAAATGACATCTATGCCCATTAATATCTTCAATGTATAAACAGCACAGCGTGACACATTCTTGAGAGCTGAAGGCTACAAAATCTCTCTGAAACATAAATAACAAAGCACTCAGAAGCATATTTGATGTTGATATTCATCTCTGAGAAAAACACTCCTGCCTAGGCTTCTTATGAAAATAGACCCAGTCCAAATGGATCTCCTGTAATTGGTTTCAGATAGCGAGGTCAGAAGAAATATGATACAAGAACTGACTATGTGGAGTTGGCAAAGCAAGAATGTTTACACAGGCACTCCCCAGTATACTGACAAGGGTTAGAGGCTTTGCAGATAAACAGCACCCCAAAAGAAAGTGCCAGGAGAGCATCTAGGTTTTTATTTATCAAACTCAGGACTTTAATTTTTAACACATTGTGCATTTAACATATTATCCTGAATACAGAATATAAAATAAGTCTCCAAACAGGATTTCTTTTTTTGGCTAATTGCCAAACTGTAGTTGATTAAAGGTATATTTAGATTGTTTATCAAAGAGTATAAATCTCTATTCTGTTTTGTCTGTTCTCTTGTTATGTTCATACTAAAAAAAATATACTGATAAATGTGATCTGAAGTCTCATAGCGCTATTTAATAGAAGAAGATTAATCATCTAATTATCATAACCTATTTTCAAACAGCAATCTATCAGAGTGAAATTATGCATCTGTAGCTATTGACCTCTCATTTGATCATTCGTGATACATAATTAGACTACGTTTGCTAGGAAAAAAAGATAATTATTAAAAATATTTTTGAAATAATTATTTTCTACAGTACATTTGTATAAAGTTAGAAGATAAATGTGTGAATATATTGCATTTACATTGTGTACTACAATAGAGGCCATATTGTAGAGCAAAAATCACTTAATTTTTAGACAAAGTAAGAATGAGTAATGATGTCTCAAGTTCCTTGTTTACCAATCAGATACAAGGCTTTTTTGGCTTGTAGGATCCACTGGGGAGACAATCAAGGCATTGCCTCTGCCTTGGGTTCAAAAGTCATCTTCAGAAATAACAATGAAGTCCTCATGTGTCATCTCCAACCTAGCATTCATTGTACAATATAACACAGTTTTAAAATCTTTACATCATTGTGAAATGGGAAATAATGGTTAAGGTGGGTTATATTTCCTCTAATCTGGAATCATATGCTCAGTTTGAAGTGATTGAAATTTCTCCTGTGAGCTGGCATAGTCTGCCAGAAATAGTACCAAGTGGCATACCATACTGTCTCTTTTCTTCACTCCTGTGTTGTCAACAGTAATGAATCAATCATTCATGGATCAAACAATGGAACACTCAAATTAATCCAAATACTACTATGAACCATTCACATATAAAAGAATTCCACCAGCTTTAAAACTCTATAATATAAAATGTAATAATAAATAAGAACCAATTTTGCTAAAATTATAATACCCCTTTCTATACTACATGATCCAGAAATCAGTGGCTTACTTGTGTTTTCTTGGTTATTATTTTCTTTGTGATAGAATATTTTATTGTATTTTCAAACATATTTTATATTTTTTTCAATATATGCTAGCATTTTTTTTCATTTTGAGAGTAACATCATTTTTTAAAATTTAAAAATAAGTGAGTATGTGGATATTCTGTCTGTATGTCTGTTTACCACTTGCATATCTAGTCCTACAGAAGCTAGCAGAGTGTTGTCAGATGCCCCCGTAATGGAATTCCAGATGACTACAAGCCACCATATAGGTCCTGGGAATGAAACCAGCAGCCAATGCTCTTAACCAGTGAGCTATCTATCCCTCCAGCCCCAAGGTCATTCATTGTGTTTGGAAGTTGACTGAAGACTATGTACCTGAAATGCATGCTATTAAGTTATAAAATTATCTGAATGTAGACTATTAGTTGTATAATCATTTCTGGATTTTTTTTCCCTTGTTAATTTAAAAGAACAACTGCAGATGTATTTACAGAAATATTTTGAAGCATTAAAGACATGAATTGTACTTTTAAAATTTATGTATTTAACATTAGCCACACCAAGGACCAAGCCCTGAAGACTAGCGGAGACAGAGGCATGTGACATTATTTCTTCCTTCAAAGACATTATTGTTTGAAAAAGGATATCTACACAATGGAATACCACTCAGCAATAAGAAAAAATGATATCCTAAAATTTGCAGGCAAATGGATGGATTTGGAGAATATCCTCCTGAGTGAGGTAACACAATCTCAGAAAGATAAGCAGGGGATGTACTCACTCATTAGTGGTCTCTAAACAAACAAACGAAAAAAAACCAAGCATGCCCAAGCTGCAAACCACAACCACTGAACAGCTTGGGATCAGAAACACCCTGGACTGTCCCTTCAGACACCACTCCAACTATAGGAACACCTGACTCACTCTTGAGGGAGGCTGGACAAAACTGGATTTGGCCAGGAGTGGAGACTGATCCAAACATTATTGGGTCAATGGGACCATAGGACTGTCTACTCCCTGCCCAGGGAGGGGATCGGGAGTTGCGGAGAAGAAAAATGACCTGATGTGGTGGGAGGGGGAAGGGACTTTGAATAAGGATATACAGGGATAGAAAAAAAAATTCAGAGGGAAAGCTGAACACAAAGTAAATATATGTGTAGCAATCTTATTTGCATTATTACCCTTGATAAGTCATGCTTATGATTTTTATCCTCTTTATAGTTATTGTTAACTTTTCAGCATTTTAAATTCATTTTACTGTTTTTTTGATAAATACAAAATAAATAAAGAAGAAGAAGAAAAAAAGGCTATCTGGTTGGATGTCAAAAGGTCACAAGCAATGTTAATTAAAAATAGGAGTCACAGGAGATACTGTGAAAGTAAAAGTAACAGGACTAAATACTTGGCTGTAGGGCAAAGGGCAAGCAGTTAGTAATGACACCAAACTGAGAAGTTTGTAGTTGCCTAGGAGATTGGCAGCTGGATAGGAAAAGGCTGCAGAAAGAAGGGGGATGGTGGTGTTTACTTTCTCTGGAAAAGTTCAGAATGGGCAGGGATAACTGACAAACAATATTAGGAAAAAGATGGGCAGTTAAAGAAAAAGTAGCTTATTAGGGGTCTGATAAAGAGCAAGCTTCAGGCCCAGCCAAGGACTAACTTAAGAGGAGATTGAAAAGAGAGGCAGTCAATTATGAGGAGGATGTAGTGACAGATGTTAAATGCACACAGCACTGGGACAGAATAGAGAGCCTTGTAGGAGACTAGTTCATCTAGAGGCAATTGATCTGTGACAAAGGTATTGCAAGCATACAACAGGGACAAATGACTTGATCAAAAATTGAGCAACTGATAAAGATATGTATTTTTTAAAATGAGGCATTTGGATGGAGAGCAAATATTTGAAAAAATGGTATATATTTTTCATCATCTGGAAAAATCAAATCAATTCACAGTGAGGCATCTCTTTTAGCATGAAAAGCAATTTCAAAAGGCAAAAGATAAGAATTGCTGGCAAAGATACTGAGAAATGGGAACGTTGAGTGTACTTTTGGTAGAGCATAAATTAGTAAGCCATTATGGAAAACAGTCTGAAGGTCACATAAAATATTTTAAAAAATAGAATTAATATAAGATCTATTAATACCTTTGTTGGAGTTCTTGAGAAAGTAAGTTCAGGGAAGACAACACTGCAAGAACATATTAATTCCAACAATATTCATATAAGCCATGGAATGAAAACAATACAAATGCCCATAAATTAATAAACAATCAAATAAAATGTCATTTATATAAAGAACTACTGAATTATAAAAAAGGAGGGCACTGGAAGAAATAAAATAAACCAGCCTACAGAAAGACACAAATTGAATAATCACATTCACATGTAAACATTAACATTCATTATCTCAAAGATTTTGAGAGAATGGTGTTTTCCAGAAACAAGAAGTGTTGGACGTAGTGAGGGAAAAGGAGAAATTGATCAATAGATCCAAGTTAAGGTTAGCAATTAGAGGTTGTGATGTAGTTGGGCAGAAAGATTATGGTTACCAAGAATGTGTTGTGCACTGCAAAAGCCAGAAAAAAGAAAGATTTTATATACTTCAAAATGAAGAAAAGATAAATGAGGAGATTTAACCATATTTAAATATTATACAAAGCCCACATGTATGAAAACATTTAATAGAACAGAGAAAAAATAAACATGTTTTTTATATATCAATTAAAAAGACATATGTAATGAGAAAGCCATACCATAAGTGTTAAGTTTGGGATTACCACATGCTAATTGATTTCATCATATTTTCATACCCAACACAAATGAAAACCCACATGCCTACCAACAGTGTTTATAAATGTATATAATAACTTTATGAAAAAGTCAAAACAAATAATTCTAGTTTTCATCAGTTTATGAATACATACATAAAAATGAACTATGAAGTAAAATAACAGTTTTCTGTGAAGAGAATATAATATTGATACATACTACAATATGAATCAATTTTGAACACACTAGAATACATAAGAGAAGTCAGAAATCGAAAGTGCATACTGGATGAACTTGCATATAAAATTCCTGAAACAGGGAACTCCAAAGGGATAGAATACATAGTAATGGAAGTATTGGGTAAAAAGATAATGAAAATCATGGGCTTTAACAAAAGAAAAAAAAAAGTTTAGAAATTTAGTTCCATGATGTTGCACACATTGAGAACAATCTTGTATAAATTGTTTCTCATAAGAATTATTCATGGAAAGAAAATTTTGGATAATATTTATAGTCACAAAATCTCAAAAGACTAAAGGTTTATGGCTGTTCTCGATCTGATGATCTACATGTGAATTGCAAGTATCAATTTCCATAGTGAAGCCAGGTTGTTAGAGTCACCAGTTGCAAATAGGTGGAAACACAGGCATAGTTACAATTAACCATTTAAATAAATGACATTATAAAACAATGACAGCTCTCTCTCTCTCTCCACACACACACACACACACACACACACACACACACACACACACACACATATGCAAAAGAAATTTGACAATGAGCTTTAGGGATAAAGAGGAACCAAAATGTCAAGAGTTAAGAGAACCATGGAAGTCTCCAGAGAGGAGGGGATAGAGGTGAAGCAGAAGACCAGCAGGTTACAGAAGGGATAGGAAATAAGAAATACATGATCCTTTCAGACAGACTAAAGTCAGAGGAAAAGGTGACCCTGACACACCATAGAGAAGAGGGTAAGGGCTTCATGAAGGCTGGCCTCGGTTGAGAAAACAGAGAGATCAACATTTTTTTTGTGAGAGAAAGGGAAGGACACTTTTTCTAATTATGTCCAGGCATGAAGAGTGAGTCATTTCCAAGTTATGCTATGCTGTTGGTTATCTTTATCTTGACCTTAAAAAAAAAAAAGATGTACCTTTGACTCTAGTACCACCAGCAAAGCTGACTATAAAATGTTTCCTTTTGCAACCAAGGAATAAGGATTATGTAAAAATATATAGGCTCAATTTCAAAGACATCTTTTATTTCTTCTTAGTTAATAAGCATGGGCAATATAGTCACACTGAAACAAGTTTATCATTTATTAAATGTGACTATAGTACTTGATTTTGCTATAGAAAATTAGTAAATAAATCAGGATAATATATTTCAAAGTGTCTTAAAACTGAAGTATAAATTACTAATTTTCCTAGCAAAAATATTGAAATGATAAGTTTTCTCTAGTGGTTATTATTTCTTCCAAAGTGTATAATATCAGAAATTTTAAAATGACAATTAGATTTTATTTTATATTGACATTGACAGGTATATATATTTTAAATAATGGACTCAGCATACAGTAATCCCTCAAAGTTTACTTCAACATTTATTAACAGTTTTGTAACCTAGTTTTTCTATAGGTGAATGTCATATTAGATGAAAAAAATATTTTAATACAATAATGTCTTGTGCCATTTAAAAAGCTTTCATTTTAATCTCTTGTGAGTCTCTGTGGGCTTCAGTGTTGTCTGTTATGAATGCATTTTTAGGATACTCTTGATCCGTCTTAAGCTGTGGGTTATCATATTTTCATAAACATACAAATACATAAACAATAATGCCTCCATCCAAGGTTTGTTGTATATAGGAATAAAGTAAAAATATGCCCATAAAATCAAAACAGTTCAAATACATACTGCATATAAATAAAGGGCAGTAAAAGCAGGGTGTGTGAGAGGTTACTAAAACAACAACAAAAAAAGAGAATTCACATTGAGTGTTTTATATACACCACTTTTAATTCTCCACCCTTATATTTGTTATCTCACTTCATTTTCAAAATATACTCTCACCAAAGATGAGTAATCTCGGGGTCAGGGTAATTAGGCTGTGCTTTAACACTATTTCTTATAGCTACTTATAGTTATCTTCCTAAGATTTGACTCTCTTTAGAAGATGGTGCCTCTGAAGTTCTGAAGTTACTTAGCAGTTTATTCAATCTACTACTCAGAGAAAAAATAAAAATCAAATATGAAAAGGTTAATAAACATAGATCACAAACAAACACAGAATTGTATCACCTACTAAGAAACATTCGGTACCTTATGTTATCTTTGATGTGGTCAGGAAAAAGTTGCCAGGTAAAATAGAGGACACCATTTAGAATATGAAATAGTATTTTGATAACTAAATTTGGTGAATTTAGTGACAAGTAGTATTACAGAATATGTCACTAGGATATTCTATTCCAACATAATGGAAAACACTACTATAGATATCATTAATGAGATAACATTTTTATCTTCATTAGGTCTAAAGTAATCTTTCCTATATATAACAAATTAGCTGAAAAAAAGTAACTTGAGGTCTTGGGCTTCTTTTCTATGACAATGACTCCGGTTATACATGGATGGGCAAGCTCATGGCATACAAGGGAAAAAAATGCCTCTGAATATGACAAAGTCTTAACAAGAAAAGCAAAGGAAAAGATTCTTTCAGAGTATACCATCTAGCTTCTTGCAATTGGAGGCAAAAATGATAAAAATGCAAGACTTTGCTTCTCCATTCACCTTTGGCAATGATGCTACTTAGCAGCCTGGAACCCTGAGGCAAAGATCATGACCCAGCTTGGCACCTGCAGGAAGCGGTACTCTAGTAGATCTGAGGAAAGAGCCTTGAGGCAGAAAGCCTCTGCAGAGTACTCAGGCACCCAGCAGGCTGATACCAGGGGACAAGACAGACGGGAGGACAAAATCATCTATGAAAGTGTGTGTAGATAAGGTAAGTTCATATTCTCTGAGAGAAGACTACTAATTAGTTTTCATTGAAAGGAAACAACAGAGTTGCCAAAGGGACCTCATAAATTTCAAGTTCAAAGCCCAGCGCTGCATGCCTGGTATCTGTACATCTCATTGCTGTTTGGAGGGCCTACACATAAGTCACTTCTCATTCAGATGGACAAGATCACTGGCAGTTCTCACAGCAATGGACATAATGGAACCTGAAGTTCACTGACTAATTTTCAGTAAGGAGCTTCAATTAGTCCCAACATATTCTAAATAAACGAATGAACTATATTTAAAATATAATCATAAAATTTTGTATTTTCAGTTTATTTATAATGTAAATTATGAAACAAATATTTTCATGCATACACATATTACACACACACACACACACACACACACACACACACAGAGAGAGAGAGAGAGAGAGAGGTAGATCCATCACCATTCCTATCTAATGTTGTAAAGCTAATTCCTAAATTCTAAAAGAAAATTTTTAGAGTTCTCAGGAAACACACTTTAGGATAGGAGGTATTGTCATTTCCATTCTAGTTGCTGCATTAGAATTATATTATCATCAGCAGATATCAGCATTATAATACAAGTTTCTTTTGAGCAAAATAATAAACAAGATAATATTCATGACCTCATTACAACGCCAACAGCATTGATATAATACCATGGAGTCCTCCAGTGTTTCTCCCTAAAATTATTTGTCAAGTGCCCTGGTTTGCTAGATTTAACTCCAGAAAAAAAAGGTTAAAAGAGAATTTTGAATGTAAATCATTTATTTTACTTTAATTCTACTATATGTATTTGTATAAGTATGTATGTAAATAAACTTTCAAAATCCCTCCCTGTAAAATGATGCCTATTGTTTGATATGAGCATTTATGAACCAAATGATAATAAAAACCAGTGTAACTCCACCTCTAGGGGCATCCAACAGTTCTGTCCTCCACTGAACTCACATGAAAACACAGATACAGACAGACAGACAGACAGACAGGCACATACACACACACACAAACACACAAACACACACACAAGAACACTTTAAAAATAAGAATCAATCATCAAATAATCTATTAACATAAAAGAGAAAGTCTCATTCAGGCTCATTTGAGTTCATCTAACTAAGAAAATCATACTCATATTAAATATTTACTAATATATGTACACTTAAAAACAATTGAGTATAAAGAACATTATACTTAGGCAATATTTATTCAGTTTCAAGTTTACCAAAGCACATTATTTTCAATTCGTAAAAAATTAATCTTCATTTACTTTAATGTTAGAATTTCTTTCGACTTTTCCAACACTAGAAATTTATAATATTCTTCTCAAGTTCCAATAACTTGGTCTTATCTTGAAAAGAATAATTGCTGAGCCACATCACTTGCAGGTATTGCATTTCTGCTGATGTATTGTGAAAATACTTTCAGAATGTCTAAATGTACATACAGTTCCACAGAGTACATGAGAATGGCCTTCTGCTGTGCTCTGCTCTGTGATGTTTCGTTGCTTTATGTCATGTCTAAACTAGTCCCTTCTAAAAAATTGAAGTTTTAATGGCACGTATTCAATGCCAATGCATCTTAAGGAAGCAGGAAAGTAAAGAGCTAGTATAGCCGTAGTGTCATTTACTTACTCTATTGATACATATGAATTCTGCTTTGTTATGTACTAGAAACAAAGGAATAAATGACTCATACAATGATACCAAATGCAAGATAAGGACTGGCATTTAAATAATTACCTGATAACATTGCTTTTCGATCTGTTTTCTTCTCATTATATTATAGACTATATACCATAGCTAAGCGAAGTATGTTTGGCCTTCTCTAACTTTTATTTAATTTTCATTTATGGTGTGTGTATGTATTTGTGTGTGTATGTGTTGGGGATAGTTGCCTGATCATAGCATATTTATCAAGGTTGTTGTCAAGATCACAGGAAAGTATGCAGGGGTTAGTGTATTTCCATTTACCTTGTGGGTTTTGGTGATAGAACTTGAGGTCGTTAGGCTATGTAGCAAAGTGCCTTTGCTGGCTGAATCATCTCCTAATTAGGACCCCTTCTCTATATTTAGAAGTAATCAAAATACACCAATATTGTCAGAAAGAGCTTCTGGTAGAAAAAAAAGCACTATCTATATTCGGTGAATTCTATGTGATTAATAAAGATAGCTATATTAAAATAAATAAATAAAAGCCCAAACAAGCAATGTCACTGTGCTTCAAAATTTAAGTAAAGTTAGAGGTGAGATTATGAAAAAGTACATGGTCCAGAGGCTTAAACAAATCAGTTAGAACACCCTGTGACAGAGAATATATTACAATTTCTTTCAAAAACTGGCTTCAATTAAACAGCATATAAAGCTTCTGCCCAAAGGAATCATTATTTAAAATAAATAGTTTAACTATGCATTTTTAGGCAAATACTTTGCCAGTCCAGTGTTTCTCTTCTTTAAATGAATCATTTTGACTCCTTATCAGAGGAGAACCATATGAAAGAATGCCTATAAAGACTAGATAGTTAAAACGGGTAATTAAAACTTTATTACATAGCGTTGCTTGGTGAAGATGCTTCAGACTCTTGAGGAAATCCCAAGGCCTTTGTGAAAAATGCCCTTTTCTCCCAATGTCTCAAAAGATATTAAGTCTCTCATAGAAGAGGGATTTTCTTGTCCCCATGCAGACTCCTTATGATCACACAATGACCTATTTTAGAGCACCACACTTTCTCATGGAGGGTGTATCTTGGTCCTGTCTCAAAATTATCTTCATTTACATAAGTGGCATCTCAGATTACCATTCACCAACGTGGAACAATGCAGCAGTTGCTTCTATCATCTTTATGACGAACTTAAGCCATTTCACTGGATCCTGAGACAAGCCAGCTATTGTGAAGTCCCTAGACATTTCTACCGCTATCACTTGTCTGTTGTTATAAAAGAGTGCTTACTGCCAGAATCCTCTGGCAGAAACTCAATGTCTGAGCCCAATACTAAGTCATTACAAAGTCTGCAACAGCTGGGACACTGGCATACACAAACGAGACACTCTGAAATTTGAGAACAAATCCAAAATACACACTCAGGACTTTCCTATGAGTCCACATCCATGGAAATAACTATTAAAAAGCAAGGAGAAGGGTACTGTCAACATATCATTCAGCCAACACCAAATGAGATCCTCACAATTTGAGTCTCTATGGTGGTGTTATCTCCTTGGACATTTGTTAAGAACTGTTTTGGTCTTAGCTATGCCAAACACTATGAGGCTCACAAAGAGAACAAGTAATGTGGGAAAGCCTAAACAACACTTTCAACACATCTATCCACAGGATAGTCACCATTCTGTGAAATAAAAAGTTCCTATAAAAATGAGTTAGAAGTGGGCTCGAGGACACCATAGATAGCCAGCAGAGTACAAGGAAGTGGGAAGAATGTCAGTGAAGAAAAGAGGGACAAAGAACAGCAGGATGTTTTTAAATTCTTTCACTTCTATGGCAACTTCCTGAAAAATGCTTTCAAAAAATAACAAACTCCTTAATTCAAAATTTTAAAGGTTTAAAAACTTAACAGACCTCTGAGTCAAAATGGTGGGTTTTTTTGTTATATATATAACTCTTAGGAAACTCCATTTTGGTTATACCACAGTATCTATATATCACTGTTAAAAGTAGTTTAAACTAAGTCATTCAATTTGTACTTAGAAAAACATATGCCAATAAAAATAATCATTTCAAAAATAAAAATAATATATTTATGTCTCCTAAATGTCATTTAACATATGTATATATTTAATGAAAGTATTATGAAAATTGATAACCCTATTAAATTAGGTTATATTTGCATTTGCTAATATAAAAATATGAAAGGCTAATAAAAAGCTAGGATAAAAATAAATAAAATGACAAATGAGATTCTTCCCCTGTATTATTTACATGATGTATTTACAATACTATGTTAAAAAGGCAAAATTTTGTCTATAACCACTACAACATAATAAATGTAAGCAAGAACATAAAAGTTGTTTTTGTAACAAATGTTTAATCATTTAAGAAGAAAATTAAAGAAAAATATGTAAAAATTTCCATATCAATATAGAATATTCCAAAAATTGCTAATAGAATATCATCAACAAAAGTTCTATGATATAAAATTCTAAAATTATGATCTTTTCATTGAAAGTTATCTTTAAAAACTAGTTTACTCTGTATATCTATGATTAAATTAAACTTTAGAAAATCATTTAAAATTATTGAATTTCAAAGGCTTCAAAATTATAGTTTTACTTATACTCATGTTAAGTGATACATTTCTTCATGTCTACAAAGTACAGTGTAATATTTTCATTCATGTATACATTTCTTTTTTTAAAGTCATATTTTTTATTTGTGTATATCCTTTCAATAATAAAGTATACATAATTAGCATACCCACTGCCTGAAACTTTCATCTTTTTTCATTATGAATATCTTCAATATCTCTTCTAAGCATTTTTAACTATGTAATATGTATAAAAGGCTAACAGATTAATGGAAAAATGTTCAGTATGCTTTCCAGCTGGGAAATGCAAGCAAAACCACAACGAGATCACATTATCCCAGAGGAGATGGCTTCTGTCAGAAGAATAAAAATTATATAAATTTCCAATGATATGGAAAATGTGAAGAAAAGACAAAGTTAACTATTGTTAACAGGAATATTTGGTGTGGTCCTTATGGAAAATGGTATGGAAGTTTCTTATTGAAAAAAATTAATTGAAATAACCATTTTCAGCATTTCAGTATTGAACATATACTTGAATAAAATGCAATCAGCATGTTGAAGAGACACAATGTACAGTCTATCGAAGCACTATTAAGTTTTAACTTAAATGTACATTGATTGATAAGTAAAGAAAATGTGATAATAAGAAAATCTGTGTATTAAGACATTATGTAGCCACAAAAGAAAATAAAAAAGTTATCTTTTTTTTCGGCCAAAAATTACTAACACTGGAGGATATTTTTCCAATTGATTATAAATCAGACACAAATAGAAAACAAATTCTCAAAGATCTAAGTTACATATAGAATCTAAAGAAGTTGACAGTAATACAGGGAATGTCTGGGATGTGACAAAATTAGATATTGAGTACTCAGGTCAGCTGTACATTGCTCCCTATATTAATCTCACATATGTGTTTCTTCCCTAGTTGCCCCAAAGAAGAAAACAAGAAATTTGTATTAGTACAGTGAAGGTATTGTGGAATGTTACTTTAACTATGTAAATATGTGTTACATTTGTTTATGTTGCAGAACATTACCTTAACTATATAAAGGTATGTTATGTTTGTTTATGATGCTTTTGTTTAATTATATAAAAGTGTGTTGCTTTTGAAAAAAAAGAAGTTGATGGTAGAATAGCGTTTATTGATGTGGGATAGTCTTTCCATACCCTGTGAATATGTGCTGTTACCACTAGTTAATAGAAAAGCTGTTTTGGCCCATGGCAAGACAGGATACAGCCAGGCTGGAAATCCAAGAGAGATACAGGGGGAAGAAAGGTGGGTTTAAGGAGATGGTGAGAGTTGCCAGAGGAACAACATGCCCTAGAACACAGGTAAACTGGCAAAACATGTGGCCTCTGTGTAGCTCTGTGACCTAGGTTCAGGCAAAGCCATATCCAGACACTGAAACTGCATTACTGGAGATATATTATAGTCAGGAACAAGTGTCTGAGAGTTGGCATGAGATCATTACAACATTGTTTCCATGGGAACACAAATGCCTATTTCTGAACAATCAGCTTTGAAATGGTGGTGTGCAGCAAGGTCTAAATAGTAAGTTGGGGATAGACTGTGAGAGAATCTGGGTTAATCAAACACATTTCTGTCATATCAATGCCTGGTCTTGTTCACTCATTTTGGGAAGCTCTCATACTCACCTCTGAAAAAGCTCAGGAAGAGGTACTAGAACATGAATTCATCAAGTAAAAGCTAGTAAACAATTCCATAAAAAAAATTCCACCAAAAAAGTACAGAAATCACATCCTTAAAATAAAATAGCATAACCATTTGTAGAAAATTAATAATAAATGTACATAATAAGACTGAATTTCTAAACTAATTTTCTATTAATTTAACATTTACCTTTAGCTGTTATTTATAAAATGCTTTTTATGGGGAGAGAAACTAATATATCCTCCCAAATTAATTACAGAACCGAATAAAATACTATGAGCTGAATATACAATAAATAATTATGCATGATGAAATTTTAACAATTAAACATAACCTTAAATTCATACAATGAGCTTTCAAGAGAAATGTAATGTAATGAAAAGCTGGCTAGAAACACCCCACTGGGATATTCTTCTTTAAACTTATTAATGAATTATGAATTTAGTGTACTATTAGTAAGAACAAATTTCTATATTGTAGCAAAACTGTGTAACCATCAACCCTTGAAGCTTAGCTCCTCTCTACTGCAAACTGATATATGTCCTAAGGCAAGTTGTTTGATAAATTCTCCTCTAAACACTCCAGTCTTCTTTGGTCCTCCCTGAATTCACTCCTTCCCCCTCCTCACGTACTCACTGATGCAAATGCCTTCTGTGGAAGTGTTCTTTTTTTCTTTTTTTCTTTTTTTTTCTTCCTTCTTTATTTTGTATTTATCAAAAAAAAACACAGTAAAAAGAATTTAAAATGTGGAAGAGTTAGCAATAACTATACAGAGGATAAGAATGATAAGCATGGCTTATCAAGGGAAGAAATACAAATAAGATTGCTACACCTATATTTTCTTTGTGTTCATCTTTCCCTCTGAATTTTTTTTTTCCATCCCTGTATATCCTTATTCAAGGTCTCTTCCCCCT
>PVIH01010406.1:0-75602 GCA_004025045.1 Sigmodon hispidus | reverse complement strand
TTTTTCTTTTTTTTTTTTTTTTTTTTTTTGTACACCTTAATTACTGGGGAAGAAGTATATTAAAGCTGAGATCATGGGTTAATTAATTTGTCCTGGATTGTAGAACTTTATGGACATCCAGAACTAAAGGAATGGTTGCGTGGGTGCAATTGACTAAACACGGCTTATAAATGTTACACAAGTCCTGTAATTAGTCCCTCTGCAGCTGTTGAGCTTGGGAATTTTACAGCAGACATAAATTGTGAAGGTGAAAAGTAAGAGCATTTTTGAGTTGACACGTTGGCATTTGCAGAAGCTACAATTTGAGAAAAGCTGTTTTGCATTATTTTTTTTCCAGTTTCCTCCTTTTAAACCCAGTCTTCTCATGTTTTCACTGTTACACAATGACAGTCGTGTGTTTGGTGCCTTAAACACAAGTGATGCCTATTAAAATAGACTGTCGGCACCGGCTCTCTGAGGGCTTAACCGGCAGCCACAGGATGAAGGACCTGTTTGATCACACTCTTCAAAGTCATTTTTGCATATTTAATAGATTGAAAGGGAAAGTTACAGGTTATATTTAAAGAGTGTTCCCTGTCATTGGATCTTGACACATTTTAACCTACCTGTTAAAATGCGAGTTATAAATAGCTCCTCTTTCAAAGGTGTTCATTATACCTCATTGGCTCTTGTTATAGAAAATGCAAATGTAATTTGAAAAGTGCCCGTTCTGAGTGTGAGCAATTACTTGTGCTGTTCAATGCCCGGTTCATTGTCAGCATAGGCACTTGGTTTAAAAGCATGTTTGCCTTTGAAATGGAGATCGTTTGGCTTCTGGCTGGCTGGCTCAGTAGGTAATGGGAAACTATTTTCCTTTTCCAGGGAAGCAAGCAGCTGCTGAACAACTACCCTGTGTACATAACAAGCAAACAGTGGGACGAGGCTGTCAACTCTTCCAAGAAAGACGGGAGGCGGCTCCTCCGATACCTCATCAGATTTGTTTTCACAACCGATGAGCTTAAGTACTCATGCGGCCTTGGGAAAAGGAAAAGGTCAGTGCAGTCAGGAGAGACAGGTCCCGAAAGACGCCCTCTGGATCCAGTTAAAGTCACGTGCCTCCGAGGTACTGCATCCTTCCCCTCAGTGTCCGCCATCCGTGATCCCATTTCACTGCATTGGCTGTGGCTCCCCACACAAGTGTTCAGCCCTTACTGTATTTTGATTTTTTTTTTTTTTTTAATTTTTGCACCAAGACCTTCTAAGCTTCATGTGGCCCATCTACTTGGTGTTGAAAAACTCTGTAAACAATTCTTTGCTTTAGCCTCGTTTTCACACAGTGGTACAAAGGCATCACATAGCACCTCATGTTTCACACTTTCAATTCAGATTTTCTTTGCTGCCAGAGAAGGCCACGTTCAGCAAAATTGGAGCACAGAGAGATGGGCACAGGAGAGAAGATGTGCCCTTTTTGTAATTGGTGAAAAAGTATCTTGCTCCCATGGGCCTTCATCTGGCTTGCTTCTGTAGTAATATGTGTAAAGTATACTGGAAGTAGACTTTACCCAGACCAACTTTTTAGGTTTGAAAAAAGAGAAAGAGCTTCTATATTAAAATTTTTGCTTAGATGACACAATTTTGTCAGTATTTTAGTTGATTGCTTTGGTCTCCACAGTGGCAGGTCAGACAAAGGTTGGGGAACTAGCAGTTGTTGGAACAGATTTCAACAAACCTGAACAAGTAGAAACATTACGGTCACCAGAGTACCGTCTGTCTGTCTCGGGACACAAAGCCAAAACACAAAGGAGACCTTCCTAGTTAGGACTAAATTTATGGACTAGGAAGAAAGACGGGTTTAAACTGCATAGGAATTCAGATTTTCCTAGGGAGAAAGTCACGGATTGATTGATAGATAGATAGATAGATAGATAGATATTACTTATAAGGCTTTGACAATTGGAAGGCTTGTCTCTACTCATAATACCAGGACACAACCTTCTCTTACACACCTGAGCTCTGTAACCCCTGCTGCCAAAGTGCACATGTCCTGTTGGGTAGCAGTTAGACATCTAGCAGTTAGCTCATCCCACAGATTCTTGTTCAGCAAGGATTGAAGGGTTGGTATATGCATGGCTCTCAACCATCCTAGATGATTCTGATGCAAGTGCCCCATGCTTGGGGAAGTCACTGCCACAAGAACACCATCATTAAATAGTATTAGTGCTATAATACAATCCTTTGGGCAATCCGAAAACTCTACTTAGCATGACCAGCTGATGGAAATTTCTAGAATCTGTCTTATTTACTAATTGATACAACCTCTTATTTGTCAATATCATCAAAAGTGATGGAATTGCTTTCCAAGAGGCAGTGTTGAGTTTGGGCTTCTTATTTGTGGAACCAAAGTAACAAAAACTAAACCACTATATTCCTTCTGGGGAAATGATTCTCAGTAGGTAAAATGCTTGCTGCACAAGATTTTGAGGGTCTGACTTCATCCCCATTTCCATATAAAAAGCTGCAAAGAGCAATTAAGAAAGATACCTTTGTTTTCAGAAACAAATATTCCCTAGAGGTTTGCGTGGCTTTTGCTCTTACACATGGGAACACTGGTGTGGGGTAGGTTGGTTATAGTGAGTGACACTGTCATGGCATTGCTCTGGACCTCCATGTAACTTTTCTGATTGTGCTTCTGGTATAGGTTAAGTAGCCTTTACTGTCATCATCTGTCAAAAACAAACCAAAAACAGCTGGGGGGTTTTCTCGGTTTTTACTGTTGTTTATATCCCACAGAATTCATTAGGATGCACTGTACCTCCAACCCCGACTGGTGGATGCCCTCCGAGGAGCAGATAAACAAAGTCTTCAGCGATGCCGTGGGCCACGCCAGACAGGGCCGAGCAGTAGGGACTTTCCTGCACAATGGAGGCTCGTTTTATGAAGGAATGGATCACCAGGCTTCCCAAGATGACGTCTTCAACAAGGGTTCACAGGACGGATCTGGGGACTAGGGACAGAGTCCTCCCCCCCCAAGCAGTGGTGTTTGTTTTGTTTCGTTTAGGAGCTCCAATTGTGAATGTCCATGTCCTTGTCACCTTAGAGTCCAAAGCATGTTACTCTGTCATACTTTACACATTCTCGAACTTCAGACTCTCTTGGCCCACTGCCACAGTGCCCAAATAGAAATCTACTTTAGGTTGTTTTGAGAAGTCTGGCACCTGCAGTAGATTTGGGGTGTATTATATATCAGAGGAAAAGGAACAGTTGACATAAGTCATTGCTAGCTAGACACTGAGGGTGTCTCCTGTCCCAAGTCTTCAGGTCAGCCTGGCCTCCTGAGCAGAGCTGGTCTCCTGGGAAGGTTCAGTTAGTGTCCCTGCACGTGGGACAAGGGAAGACACAGAGCTGTTTTAAGGGACAAGCAACAAGCATTTTCTTATTCAAGTAAGTTTTCTTTCAATTTTCCAAAGACTTGAATCCAGACTTCTCAGCAAAGACAGGATAGGTGACACTGGAAGCTTCCATATATTATAAACTCTTATTGATTAGAAGCCAGAGAACAGAGGCTGTGTCTATAGATAGTTAAGTTGGAGGCCAGCTACTTTTCTGTTAACCTTGTAGACAAAACTCATTGTGTTGACCAGAAAGGCAATCTGATTTCTATGGTTTACAAGCAGGAAACATCCAAAGGTTCAGACCCATTTTCAAATGCCTCATATAAATGCGCAGCTTCCACAGCCCTAAGATATACCTTGTCGACACAATAACAGGGTAGTGGTCCAGTGAGAATTGCCACTAGCTAGTTGTTGGGTCAGATCAAGTATGCAGTCTGGCATTGTAGACTTATTGGTGATTTCTTCGAAACTTGAGGACCTTTCTGGGCTGAGTGGAGGTTTAGAATGTATGAAACTCCTGTTTCCCGTTGTCGAGGATGAAAACGCCTCGGCCAGCTGTGCCTCTCCTTTCCTCGTATGTCCTTTGCAGCCCAAGCTCGGAGTTACTGTTCTGCTTCCCTCCATAGTCTGTGGATGCCCTGGGAACCATTTCCCAGCAAAGGCTACAGAGGTGCTTTGTTTCTGATAAGGATTCAGCTTTGGACATAGACTCAGTTTACCAAACAAGTCAAGATTACTGTGTTCTTTGTGGAGCCAAGAGCTAAAGGGGCAATGTTTTTTTAAGATTGTGAATGTCATCTACAAACACAGTGAAGAGCTTTGACAATAAGATAGAAATTCAGACTGTATCCATTCAGAAAGGACTTTTAGGGAAGCTGGTTTTGTCAAAATAAATCACATATTCTTTGGTGCAATATTTAGCATCAGATTTTGAACAAATCTGATGCAGTTTAGAGGTAAAGAAATTGACTCTATGAGCTGACCATTTACAGTGGGGGAGAGCAGTATCTTTGGCTATCCAAGAGAAGAGGATATTTCTTAATTTGCTAGCAAAGGCCTGGGAAATCTGTCCTAGGAAATTTCCAGTGGCACCAGACGTTGTGGGGAGCTTTCTCTGCCTTTCCATCCTCCCCTCACACTGGCCTTTACTCCCTTTTGCTGCTGACAATGTTGTCTTTGCTACTGTGGCCATGGTTAGCAGCTGCTTTTTGTGAATGCAGACTTGCAGGCTATCTTTCCTGTCAGTCTGAGGAGTCTATACACACCTTCTGTGCATCATCTTGGAGCTCACTGTGGTAAGGTCTTCACTAAGGCTGACAGGAACATTTTGGACACCAACTCTCTGAGCCTTTAGCTCAGACACCAACAGCTGTGGGGCAGGAACAGGAACCTCTAGACCGGATGTTGCTTCTGCCACTTGGAAGGGTGCCTATGCTAGGCTTGCCACCACCTCTGCTCCTGAGCCACCTGCTCTGCCTCTACTTCTCACTCTTAAGTGAATGTCCGCCCCATCAGCAATTCCCACAAGTGACCAGTTCTGAAACTGTACAAGTGATGCTGGCCATTGTGCATATGAGGAAACTAAGGACCACAGTGTTGACGTTCTCAGCTTCTGCAGCCAGTTAACGGTGACCTGGGCTTAGGACCTGCAGTTCCTAGCCTGTCAAGTGTCCATTTTCTCTGCCTCTATTTTTGCAATGCTGTTTTCTTTAGCTTAGTTCACTGCCTGATACCAGCAGGTAGACAGTTGCTTTGGCCTGTCTCAGTACCCTGCTAGGTCTTTTCTCTAGTGTGCATCTATTTAAGGCTGAAGTGCTACTTGGGTCATGGTGGTTTCCTATGTGGTCACCTGAGTGTTAAATCGGCCTGCAAATGTGCCATCTCTGGCAGGGATTCAGAACTTACCATTAATCAGGTTGCCCTGATTTCTCCACAAGCCTTTGATTTAATGTTTGAAGGTCTGAGGATGTTGTCTGTCAGCTTGGTTTGATTTTCCTCATCATTCTGTCACTCAGACACATTGTTCTCCCAACACAAAACTTAGTTCTCTGTCAACTTTTAGAATTACCCTGAGTCATTTAGTGTTGGTTTGAAGTAGAATTGAGTTAAAAACAGCTCAGGATGCAGCTGTGCCATTTCATTGGCAAGAAAAATGTGGTAGCCAGGCTGGCATAACTAAATGTGATGCTTTTGTCAATGATTAGGTAGGTCCAGTGCCCCAGCTATCAGAAGCGCCCTGGTTAATAGTGATGTTGTCATGGTGTATTCTCTTTCCAGTTAAATGCCTGCTTCTCACAGTGACTGACTCCCTAGGCACAGATCTTGCCTAGGATATCATCACAAAAGGAGCATGACCCTAAAATGACCTGTCAGGGAACTGGGACCAGGAACCTATAGAGGGGAGCAGTGTTCAACATGCATTTGATAAGGTCACATTTCTCAGAGCCCATTTGTGGGTGCACTGTTCAGCCTTTCATGGTTTCAAGAAAACTGAAGCATTTCAAATCGTAGCTTTTTTGCTTAAAAGTGTTTCTGCTAGGGCTTAACCTTGTTCCTTGTCTATCACAGCATTTTGGGGACTTTGACCATGTGTTTCGTAAGGCTTCCCTGAAAAGGTAGCAGAGAGCATAGAAGTACAAGGATACTGTCAGTGGGGGGTGCACGTGTCACCCCTGACCCTTCATCAGTGGCCAGCACTGAGAGGAGAGGCGGTCATCAGGATGATAAGGGAACATGTAATTACAGTTGTATTTGACACAGCTGCTCTACATAGCATCAGGTTATGGCCATTGATAGCAATAGGATTTTATTATTATTCAGTCCAGTGAATATTCTTGAAATGTTAATTGTTTACATGAAATCTAAACAATAACTCAAACTTAGGAATCTGCAGGTTTGTAATTTACATCTCCCTGCCATTTTATGACCTGTGCATCTTTGAAAGTGGATGGAACTCCATGGAGAGATGTGCACCACGTCCAGAGTGCAAGCATCCATTGCCATCATTTGAGTTCTGTCTGTGGTTTTTGTTTTATTTTTGTGGTGCAAGGGGTTAAACATTATTCAGTATATGCTATAGACTTACCCTGACACCCACTGACTACTACCTCCTTAGTTTCTGTATAGACTGGTTATCTTTTTTGGTTTAAAGGTCATTTTTTGGTGACTTAGAAAAGATTTTAAATGTATAATTTCTTCGGGCATACTGTACCATCTCACAGAACAGGTCTGTGTTCATTTGTGACAGCTTTCACATGCAGATTTGGAGAAATGTAATAGAAAATGGTTTTGCACATACGGTGTGCGCCTTGCTGGTGTGTGTCTAATGTAGCAACACTTGCCAAAGCTGCTTGGCAAACACGTCAGGAGAGATGCCTGAGTCACAACTCTAATGCAAATGTGTCGAAACAGCACTGTGTGTCATTATGATGTATTTTTGTAAACATGGTGGTGGCTTCTTTCAGTCACATAAGTAAGTACGGAATAAAAATAACACTTAAACACTGGAGAAGAATGTCACTTAGCTGATGACAAAGCCACCTGCATTATCAGCCAGGGCATTTTTGTGTGTATGTGTGTGTGTGTGTTTACAGGAAAGGGAAGAATTGACATCAGCAATGTGGAGACAAATAATACCCATCACCACTTTTTAAAAAGTAAAGTTTAAAACTTTACCTGATGCATTCATACCTTAGAGGCCACTTGCACTTTCCATAGTATATTGAATTTGGGGAAATAGTGAAAACTGGAATTTGCACATTTAATGACTGGCTTTGTCAGTGTTGACTATTACAGGCATTAAATTACCAGAAAACTGCTTCTGAGCTTCCATAGCTGGCTGTAAGGACTGCACCCTTACTGAATCATGGTTTCCCAAATTGCAATGAAAGCACATCTGCTATTGAGACCCATTCGAAAACCTGGGTCATTCTGAACAGTGGCACCAGTACAGGTGGCCCGGTGTGCTCAGCATGTTGCAGAACAATGTGATCCCACTGGAAATCACCCCCATGGCAATAGTTAACTACAGGTACTAAGTGTAACTCTTGATTTCCTGTGTGCTAGTTGCTTCAATAAGCACTTTAATGCATCCTTCCCTGTAACCTTCACAGCTGCCCTAAGCTGTCACTGCCCAGGGTGCTCACTGGAGGTCACTTTGAGCTCAGAAAGCAGAATGGTCCCTTCTGTTTGCCCCAGGCAAGCACAGTTCTCAAAGTCTGCCAACATTTTGAGTGAACTTTCTTGGCTTTTCTGATGCTATCAAGGAAAAGCTGGTATGTGTATCACTAAATCTGCTTAGGAAGTAGGCAGGCGCTTACATAGTAAGAGTGTGAAGCCCAGGCCTCCAGGAGATCTTGAAGGGCTGGCGTGACACATGACCTGTAGGATATCTATCCTGTGAGGGAGGCCAGAAACTCTTAAAGGGAATGGATGGGAGTTTCCTCCCACTTGTGTTCTGGTTCTCTGCACAAGGATGCAGGGACACAGAGAGCTTTGGGTTTGTGACTAGATCATCTTGGGGACACCTGGTGACACACTGGGTATTGGCCGGTGTTCCCATCTCTTTGTGTGGCTGGTTTTGCAGCCTCCTGGGGGAGCAGGAGGTTTTAACTGATGATGTCACTGTGTGAACTGTAGAGGAGATTGTGTAAAGAATATAGTGACCTGTTGATTTTGCCTCTGTAGTTTTAGCTTTAACATCCTTTGAGAGCATGCCAAAGCTGCAAGGGGCCTGGCTTGTGCCTCTTGGAAGCAGGCAGGGGACTCCGCCACTGTCCAGCGTGACCCTGCCCAGGCTGAGCCTCGCCTTCATGTCGCTCCTCTGCAGAATGGCATGTAGCAAGCAGCTAACACTGGGCCAGTTGCCTTTACTCTATTTTCTATGATGAATACTTGTGGAGAAACTGTGACAAATCCATTGATCCTAATATTTTTTATTGTTGGAGTCTTGTGGCTTCTCTGAATAATTTCTATTTGATTGTACTGTGTAGAATTCATACACATTAGGGATATGTGAATAAAGCTAAAATGCATAGTATAATATAGAATAGCAAATTTTTTGTGAACAATTTATATAGAAGAGTAAGTTGTTTTGTAAGTGTTAGGACATTTCTTTTAGGAACCTAAAATGTTATAAGAGTTTTTTAAACATTCAATATTTTTAATTATAAGAGACATTTGTTACTAGAGCTAATTATTTCGGGTGTTCTAATTGGAATATTGATTTTCTTACCTCATATACCTCTAGAATGCCACATGTTCTGTTGGGGATAAAATTGCACAATAAATGTCAAGTTATCTGTTAGATGTTTTAACTTGCCCTTTTTTGTCTGTGTGAGAGGGGTATATGTGCATATGTGTATGCGCGTTTTTGTGTGTGGGGTACATGTATGTGGTCATGTGGGCACATTGTATGCATTGTGGAGGTCCAAGGTTGACCTCAAGAATCCTGTGTCTCTGCCGTATTATTTTTGAGGTAGGGTTTCACAGTCAATCCCAGACTGCATCTGTAAGGCTCCTGCTAGCAGGAGTCCCCGTCCCTGCCTCCAGACCTGGAATGATGGGTAAGTCACCACCCACACAGCATTGGTGTTGCCATCCAGGGATTTGAACTCAGATCCTTTTGTTTGCACAGCGGGTGTTGGAGCCACCAGCCATCTCCTGGCCTACAGTTCCTGCGGTTTTGCATCTTTTTTCAGTTCATTTTGTTTTAAGTGTTTTCAGTTTCTTGTCTGAGTTCTTTCCTCCTGAAGCTAAGATTTTCCGGGTTGTTTCTAAATGCAAGAAATGTTCTATGCTGAACAGCCGAATACAAGCCAGCAAGAAAAACCAGATTTGATCCTCCAGACCTACATGAAAAAGGGAGAAAGCTAACTCCCATATGATATCCTCTGGCTTCCATGCATACCACAGCATATGCATATCCACACACATGAAATAAGTAAATGTAATTTTAAAGATTTCTCTTAGTCTGCTCTACCAGAGAAGTGACCAGAAAAATCATCAGACCAGGTAAGTGGAAGGGCTGGGAGGAAGTGACGTGTGACTTGAACATGTGCTATCAGGAACCCCCAAAGCTACATACAGCTCGCAGCTCCAAGTCCACGGGCATTGCCTGTGGATGGTGTCTGAACAGCACGCTGAGCACAGAAGCAAACAGGCTGTGGCTTCCCCTTTTGAGTTACTGTGAAAAGTATGTCTGACAACCATTAGGAAAACACAAAATTGAACAAATGTTATTCCATGAGCTAGATTACATCAAAAGCTAAAGTGTCATTTTCAAGGAAATAAAAAGGTGTTTCAGTTTCGCCCTCATGATTGAAAATTTTAGCCAGTAGTTTTGTTCTAAAAATGTTTCAGTCAGAATAATTTTGGCTAGAATTAGAATATCAGCTGAATGAAAGTCGCTCTGTAGCACTGAAAAGATGCGATATAACAGGACACATCCAGTTAAAAGAAAGCTAGGTTACAGGGTTCAAAATCCAGCATGAACAGTTGTTTCTGTGCACAGGCAATAAGCAGTCTAAGAAGATTAAGCAATTCCTCTTGTAGCAGCAGCAGGACAGTATATACTTGAAACTTTACCAAATACATTTCGAACACTGCAAACTACAAAATAGGAAAGTTCAATAAAGGAATGGACGACTGTCAAATGCAGGGCTCCCAGCTCTCATCTGGAAGTGGAAGGCGGCTGCTGCCAGACTAACTGCCAAGGGTCCTAGGATTCATGCACAGAAAGGCCCTGATACCCGGCAGGGTAAAAGCTACATTTATGATTATTAATATTTAACAAAGATGTTGAAATGGCTCCCCAGAGGAAGAAAAGCCTTAAACAGGTGACACAGGACAACAGGATAGCCACCTCCTGCACAGATGAAATGGGATCCCAGTATCTGACCCTTGGAGCTCAGAACTAGCCTCAAGGACATACCCAAAACCTAGTCTCCTTGGTGGTTTCTAGATCCTCTTAAATTGATAGTAACCATCACAGAAGCCAAGAAAATCAAAATAGGTACAAAGGTGTTCATAGTGTTAGGTATACAATGACTAAAAAGTAGAAATAAATTCCCAAGTGAAGTGATAAACATGTATCTTCATACACTGGGCTATCAGTTAAAAGCAGAGTATGCTTACAGTGCACAAAACTACATGCATGAACCTTCAAAATACAGTGAGTGAACAAAGACACGAAAGACCAGCTATTATACAATTACACTTAGGCGAAATGCCCAGAATAGTCAGAATTCCAGACAGGCACGGCCTAGTGCTTCTCAGGACACTATTGGCCTAAGTAAGGAACCCAATGTAATACAATCCCTTTGAAATTAGTTATATACATGCAGTGTATTAGTCCAGAGCCCCATGTGCCCGAGTAGTGTGGCATCCTTAGTTCTTGGCAAACTAGTGTAAGCCAACAGCTGGCTAACTGTTAGGGGAAAAAAATGATAAGGATCTACCAACGAAGAGGAAAAACTCCACACTCCACTGGGCAACTTGTTTCCAAAGGTGAAATTGTACTGAGACGGAAGAATCAGTCATAAAAGTCTGTGACTGTGAGAGACAAGTTAAGTTTGACCAACATGGCCATAAGGGGAATGTCAGTTACAGCATCGTTCCTGTATGGTTTGGTATGCTACCAAATGCTGGCTGGTCACTCTCCTCTCCTTTCCTCTTTAAAAGCTGTTGGTCAGACCTCATCCAGGCCACATCTGGGTTTAGCCAGCAACTGCAAAGAACACCTAATTCTGGGACTTTATTAGAGGGTGAGGACAGGGTGGCCTGAAACTCTTCAAAACTCTCTGGCCAGACTTGGAACTGGGAGGGGCACGGCCAGTGTGAGGCCGAAACTGTAGAGGGCTCCTGCTAGGAAACACGATCTCCATGCCATCTGAGGAGCTGCAAGGAAGGAGCCAGATTAGGGAATCAACTTGCAACCACCCTTTCCTTCCCATCTCGAATTGAATATGCTGGCAACCTCACGGTGTGAATAACCCACTGTATCCAGCCAGACCCCCCAGCCCCCAACACAGCGAGGTAAAGAGAAGATCAGGAAGCAAAGCAGGTGATTCAAAGATCTCTGCTCCGGAGAGCCGCTTAGCTTTTAGTCATTTAAGCAGGGGATGTTTATGGATGATTGTGTAAGGATGCTATGATCATTCGTTCAGCCTTCCTAGCCCATGAGGAAGTTCTAATGCCTGTGCTGTGTGAGTGAGGAAGCTGGTGCCTGGAGGAGCCCCACCCAGTACGCAGCAGCAGGAGACTTCTCTGCTCTTGTCCTCCCAGACCAGACCTCAAAAATATTCTCTTAAAGACTTATCACTAGAGGTGGGGGTGTGATAATGAGGCTGATGATCAATACCTACCTGCAAGTCTCCCCAGCTCGGCTGCTCCAACTAGAACACATCTTCCTCTGTGACTCCAAGGCTGGGCCTCAAAATCCCTACATAAGTATTGCTGAGGTGAATGTTCATAGGCAGTCAGTCTTGTGTTCATACCAGGAGGTCAAAGAAAGAATTGGCCTTTATGTTTGTGGTAGTTTAAAAGAAAATGGTCCTCAGATGGAGTGGCACTATTAGGAGGTATGGCCTTATTGGAGGAAGTGTGTCACTGTGGAGCCAGGCTTTGGAGTCTCAAGGCCCTACCCCAGTGTCTCTGTTCACTTCCTGTTGCCTGCGTATCAAGACTCGCAGCTCCAACACCATGTCTGCCTGCATGCCACTATGTCACACCATGATAATGGACTAAACCTCTGAAACTGTAAGCCACCCCAGTTAAATGTTTTCCTTTATAAAAACTGCTGCAGTCGTGGTGTCGCTTCACAGCAATAGAAACTAAGACAATGTTAACGAAAGCTGCCACACAACATGGTGAGACCCTGCCTTTAAGATATTAATTGTGCTTACTGCACAATTGAGAGAGGACCCAAGTGTGGTTCCCAGTACCCACATCAGGCCACTCACAGTCACCTGTAACTCCAGAGATACGATATGTTCTTCTGACCTTTGTGGGCACAGTACTCACTTTTACATCTGGACACACTCATATACACATACTTTTTTAAAAATTAATTATTTTTAAAGCCAAGCATGGAGGAGTATGCTTGTAATCTCAGCACTGGGTACACTCACTGGCCAGACTAATGTACTTGGTAAGCTCCAAGCCAGTGAGAGATCCTGCCTGTCTCAAAAAAAGATGGTAGGTACCCGAGGAGGAACACCAAAGGCTACCCTCTGGTCTCCACAGACAGGGGACACATGCACACAAAACATCAAGCTTGCACTGTGTTGTCAATTTAAAGTGCCAATAAGTAAAGTTGATATGGGGGGACATGCTTACTACTTTGTTGATTAAATAAGCTGGGTGGAATAAAACATGGCTGAAATAAAGTATCTTAATCCTTGTACTTAGCAGTTGTCAGTGTTTAACAAATTTGATGTAAACATTCATATTGGTTTCACACACACAGAGAGAGGGAGATTAATTTTCTTTTATGGTGTTTTCCCTTCCTGTTTTTGGTGTAAAAATAAATGTGTTAAAACATAAGGATGTTTAAGAATTCCACTAATGAGGGGCTAGAGTATTCACCTGGTCTGCAGAGAGCCCTGAGTTTGAGCTCCAGAACTGTACAATCTGGAGTTTATGGTATATGCCTGCAATCCAGCACTCAGGAAGTGGAGGCAGGAGGATCAGAAGCTCAGCATCCTCCTTCCATACGTGGCGAGTTCGAGGACAGCCTGTGCTAAAGAGACCCTGCCTCAAAAACAAAAACAAAACAAAATAAAAATACAAAACAAAAAATCCCTGACATCACTAATGCAAGTGGAAAAGTGTTTGTGGAAGCCAGAAGAACAAAGCAGTGAAACTGTGCCGTGGATGTTTCTTTTAATCAGAGATTTAGTCTTCATAGTAAGGCTTAAGGCCCTTTCAACTTCCGTCCAATTTTAGGGAAAAACTCCAATCTTACTAAGATGGGGAACCAAGCAGTAAGAAAGGTCTTCTGTGTTTTCTAGTCTGTCTTTGTGGGACTGTGTCTGTGTGTCTATGTATGAGGATGTGTGAGTGTATGTTTTTGTGTGTCAGTGTGACTGCTTCTGTGTCTGTGTGTGAGAATATGTGTGTGCATGTGTTTGCATATCTATGGGTATGCATCTGTATATATGATTGTATGTGTGTGTATATGTTATATATGAGAGTGTTTATGTCTGTAAATGTGTGTCTGGGACTTGTGTGTGTGTGTGTCTATGTTGGGTATGTCTGTGTGTTTATATATATGTACTATGCATATGTGTGAATGTATGTTTATATATGTGTCTGTCTTGGGTGAGTGTGTGTCTGTGTTTTTGTACCTATATATGTGTTTATGTGTTTGAATGTGTGTCTTGGTGTGTATGACTATGTCTATGTTTGTGTGTGAATGTGTCAGTGTGTCTGTGCAGGTATGTTTATATTTGTATGTCTGCAATCTGTGTGGTGGTGTGTCTGACTGCACTGTGTGGTTGTATAGTTGTGTGTCTGGCTGTACTATGTTATGTGTGGTTGTGTGTCTGGCTAAACTGTGTGTGTGTGAGAGAGAGAGAAAGTTTCTGAAATCTGTGTTGTGTGTAGTGGTGTGTCTGCATTCTGTGTGCATTTGTGTGTGTAGATAGGTAGTGGTATGTCTGGGTGCATGTGTATGTATGACTGCTTGTCTATATCTGTGTGTCTATGTCTGTGTGGTGATGCTCTATTCCAGCTGGCAACATAGAGGCACATTCAACTCAATTGCGAAGCTGAAGAATTGTGTTGATTGTAGGATTTAACATTCTGTTCTCAATGCCTTTTGGTTTCTGATGAATTTTGGATACATTTTTTCCTGCAACCACAGAAGAATAGCAAAGCTCAAACCAGATACTGAATGGAACATGATAGTTAAAAATTGGTAAAGACTGAGCCCTTCCTAGCCCACTTTTCTTTAAGGAGACATAAGTGGAGGAGTCCCATGAGCCCCCCTTAATCTGTGAGTACTATGACACATGTAACCCTGGTGAAATGTAGGAAGGAAGCTGTTTCTCCCAAGCATCATTCGCACCTGGCCAGGAAATTGCACTGGAAGAAAAGTAGCATTCTTCTAATTCAAAATAATAATAATAATAATAATAATAATTACTATGACATGGGAAAGCAAGACTCAGAAAATTCCAGAACTTGCCCCAGGAAACCTAATGCTGTATCTCAACCAGTTTCCTTCCCTCATTTGTCTTGAGTGTTTGAATTCTACACTGCCTGCCACTCCATTCTGTCCTTTGTAGTCACCTTTATTGGTTTATTTTAATTGTGCTTGCTTATAAATGTATTCAAATGCTTTCTAGAATGTAAATTGCAGTAGTCAGGGCTGGAGGTGAGATCTCTCCCCAGCCCTCCCTGCAGCCTAGTTCAGCCACTAACAAAATCATCTCCAGCTGTTTGTACAATGTCTTCATGTGAGTCTTCTGTCTTGTCAGTCATGATGTCATTTTCCCACCAGGCTTCTCTACCTGTCTGCAGTCATGAAGTCATGAGGAAAGTCTAAGCTATTGATAAGGTAGACCCCTAGACACCTGCCTGGGAGGTCTTGGGTCTGTGCCCCCAACACACACACACACACACACACACACACACACACACACACACACACACACACACACACTGGAGCCCTGGTTGAAGGCCTTGGAAGGAAACAAAGCAACCCCTGTTGTCTGAAGAGCTAGAGAGGAAGCAAGTTGAAGAGGAAGAAACAGCTGTGGTTCCAGATGCTGAGGGTCTCCAGGCTGGTTTGCTATGGAAGTTAGTCTCACTTGACAAATATTATGAGGCTAATTCTAACTTGGAGGGTCAAGCCCCTTTCTCTACCTGAGAAATATACACTGGGTTTTTGAGAACTTTTGAGGCTTCTTAAAGATTTACTCACAGTCTTAGGAATGCAACCAGAACCTTCTTTTCACAATACCCCCTCCTTTTTTTCACTCTGAGACTTGCACCCAAGGCCATATACACACACTAGACAAATGCTCAGCTGCAGTCTTATTTCTTGGTCTGTATTTTCTCCAGGCTTTGTCTGCAATATAGGAAGGCATTACAGCCAAAGATGCTGTTCTAAGAACATTACAATGGCACACCCACAGGATTGCCTAGAACAAGGGCGACATGCTCCATAAGCAGAAACCCAACTAATAACAGAAGTGTGCTATAATCGTCAAGAGGAAGCAGTCTGGGACTTCCCCCCAAATCCTAAACTCTAATGCATAGACTGTTTCAAAACTATGCCACATCTCAAGCTCAGAGAATTGCTAGTCTTCCAAAGTGGGTGCCTCTCCACAGAGAGTACTCTCAGGGAAATGTTTCAGAAAACAATTATTGCATGCTAGAAGCATCCTCCTCCTTTTGTTAGCCAGACAAGCTTGCCCATTTATATTGCAAGCAGGTGCCCACAGCAGACCGCCACCACCGCTCCCTGCGTGCTCCTCCTGTCCTCTGCCCTCTTCCCTCCCTCCCTCTGCTCTCATGGACTTGTTTGAGCGTTCACTCTGGGCAGTGGTATCAATTCTGTGAGCAGATATCTGCACCGCTGAAGTAGTCGGAACCTAACCAGGAAAACACTTGGGGGACTATTCAAAATTATAAACCATGCCACCAAATTGTGTGTGTGTGTGTGTAAATGTATATTCCATATACATAAACAAACATAAATATATATTAAGTATAAATATGTAACAACCATACAATGATCTAATTGTTATATTATTATTCTTTTTCTTCTAGATGTCTGTGAAAGCGGTTACTTCCTGGCTCTGGTCCTGTGGATCCAGAAGCTTATGACCAAGAACAGGATGGACAAGACACAGTGAAGATCCTGTAACCATTTCACAATGCACAGGAGACCTTTTAACCATCCATACCTGGTCACTGGGTTCAATGCTTAGAGAGGTCAAATGGCTCCCGAAAGGTCGGGGCTTGGTGAAACAGGGACTTGAGTCTTGGTGGCAGGCCTGGTTCAGCCTGTAGCTAATGCAAGTAGCTACACTGCTCACAGCCTATTTTACAGCCTAAAAAAATCCGGGAGAGAGGATAGGGGCTTAGTATAGATGAGGATCTGTGAAGGAGGGGGTTAATATGGTCAAAATATATTATATGCACGTATGAAGTTCTCAAAGACTTAATGAAAATACATATTTTAAAAGTGACACATACTCATGATTTTAAAAAAAATCTACAGGCTGGAGAGATGGGCTCCCTGTTAAGAGCACTGGCTGCTCTTTCAAAGGACCAGAATTCTTCGCTCAGCACTGGTGTCAGGCAGTGCACTCAGACCTGTAGCACCAGATCCAGGGGATCTAATGCCCTCTTTTGACCTCCAGTACATGTTCACATACATACATAAATTTAAAAAATATCATTTAAAAATAAATAGTCCCCCACTTGTCTTTTAAATAGAGCACCTGGAGTTTATTTCTCCTGAGGAATCTATGGATAAAGACTGTCCCAGCCCCCACATAGCAACCACAGCTCCCCTTAACTCCAGTTCCAGGGGATACAATACTCTCTCCTAGCCTTTTCGAGCACCAGATATGCACATGGTAAACATAAACACAATGCAGACAAAACATTTACACACACACATAAAATGGAATAACTATTACCTAATTTTTTTCATACATATATTTTGGTTATATATCTCTTCAAATGGCTCTTTGCTGATCCTTTCCAATTCCCTACCCACCCAACTTCATGTTCTCTGTCTCAAAAATAACCCCCCAAAAAAACAGAAATCAAAGCAAATAAACAAAAACTAGTAATTACCCAAAAATGTCCGAACATAACAAAATGAAATAAAAAAAGCCTCCTCCTAAAAACCATGGAGTTTGTTTGGTGTTGGCCAGCTACTTTGGGGCATGAAACTCACCCCGGAATGTGGTTGGCATAACTAGTGACTGCATTAGCGAATACTAATTTCTCCTTCCCAATCAGGTATCAACACATGTTACAAATCATTTCTTGGTCGGGATGGAACCCTGTATCCACTTCTCAGTGCTATGACCCATTGGGTTGCACCTTTGCAGGTCCTGTGCATGTTGCCATAGTCTCTATCCATTCACAGGTGATTCAGGGCTGTTGTGTCTAGAAGACAGTTTTCCCGGTCTCTGGCTCACACCAGCTTCCTGACTCCTCTTTCACATAGATCTTGGAACGTTGAGGTGAGGCGAGGTGATGAATATATCTCATTTAGGACGACATGCTCCAAAATCTCCCACTCTCTGCATAATTACAGTTATGGGCTTCTGTATTATTTCCCATTCACTGCAAGAAGAAGCTTCTCAGATGATGGTTGAATGATGCACTGATCCATGGGTATAACAATGTCATTAGGAGTCATACTTTTGCTATAGTCCTTTAGCACAGTGGTTCTCAACCTGTAGGTAGTGACCCTTTTGGGGTTGAATCACCCTTTCACAGGGGTCACCTAAGACCATCAGAAAACACATATACTTATATTACAATTCATAATGTTAGCAAAATTACAGTTATAAAGTAGCAACAAAAATAATTGTGTGGTTGGAGGTCACCACAATATAAGGAACTGTATTAAAGGGTTGCAGCATTAGGAAGCTTGAAACCATTGCTTTAGCAAAATAATAGTAGTAGGTTTTCCACTAGACCTATGATCAATCTTGTTTCAAATTCTTGGTCACTTTACAGTGTCATGAAGAGAGCCTTAGAGCCAACCAAGTGATTGATTACTCTGATAACATTTGGGCCACTATTGTACCAGTGTGTCTTGCAGACAAGCCATTGTTATACATCCCAGTGTTTGTAGCTGGTGGATACTGGTGACTACATTTCTCCTCAAGTATCACAATAGCTTCTAGCACCATGAACAATAATCAGTAGGAGTGAAGCTTCTAGTTTGAAGCTCAACCTTCCTGTGAGCGTGTTGTTGTCAGCAATAGGGTCTTATTATCAAGTTGTGGAGAGTAACCAAGACTTGACAATAGTGAGATGTTTCTGGGAAGGACAGTCCATGGAATTTCTTTGGTCAATGACTCAACAAGATGTAACTCATTCCAGGTACTGGAAGTTTCACTTGGGAACATGATATGTTTAACTGTGGCATTGGATATTGATACAACCTTATTTTTAAATGTATTGTAAAGCTATAGTAATCAAAACATTATGGTACCCCCCCAAGACAAAACGCATGAATAAATTCAGTGGAGGAAAGAATTTTTCCAACAGAGAGTACTGCAACAACTAGACATCCAACTTGGAAAATAAAAAATGCATGTAAGCACAGACCTTGTAATCTTTTTATGAGGTTAACTTAGTTGCATAACAAAAATCTATGTGCTCCTGGACTTCTTAGATATGACAACAAAGATTATTTGTAAAAGAAATGATAGATGACTATTAAAATGCTATGTTTTGTCAAAGATATTCTCAAGAGGTGAATATATCAGTCTGCAGAAGTTATTAACCAAGGACAACTCAGAATATACATGGAAATCAAGAAGATGACTTGGTTTCAAAATGGGCCAAATACCCCAGCTGACAACTCACCAAATCTGTCACCCACATGCAGGAATAGAGGCACAGCTCACATGGAAGAGTGCATACCTAACATGCACACAGCCCTAGGTTCAGCTCCCAGCATTCCACAAATTTGGAGTGAGGGTACACACTTGTAAGCCCAACCCAGGGGAGATCAAGGCAGGGGAATCAGAAGTATCAAATTAGCCTTAGCTACATCAAAAACTTAAGGCCACCCTGGGCTACATGAGATCTTGTCACCAAACAAAAGAACACTGTCCCTGAAGAACAGCAGAGATCGGGTCCACTGAGTGTTGTTGAGGATGTAGCCAATAGAACCACTCACTCACTGATGAGAAAGTGAGATGGTTCTGCCATTTTGTAAATCATCAGAAAACTCAACACACCATGCAGACCCTCCTCACTAATTACCCCATTGGAGTTTTACAATCCCAGAACAACTCACCCACACAAGTGTTTGTAGTAGTTTTATTCATTGCCTAAACATGGGTCAATCAAGCATCCCTTAAGCAAATGAATGGGTAAAAGCTGGGATACATCCAACAAATGAAATGTTGGGATGAGCCACCGTAGGAATGAGCTGTGGAGCCACAAAAAGACATCACAGGAGCTGAAATACATATGGCCAGGTCAAAGAAGGCGGTCTTGGAAGGTTTTTTAACTCCAACCATATGACATTCTGGAAAAGTCAAAACTAGAGAGACAGGAAAGATGTTGTCTCTCATTGTCAGGATCTGGAGAGGGGCGGGACAAGTAGAAACTCACAGAGGACATTTGGGACACTAAGATTCCTGTGATGGAGGCTGGGCCTGGGGTGCCTGTGACCTCAACAACTTGGGGGGCTGAGGCAGGACTGCAAGGCCAAGGTCAAGTTGGGAATATATCTTGATGGTAAGCTGCTTCACTAGCATGGGCAAGGCTCACCGTTCAATTCATGGCCCAGGGAAGGAAGGAAGGAATGAAGGAACGGAGGAATGGAGGAGGGAAGGGTGAGCTGTAATACATGTCATTATAAATTTGTCGTCATGCACAACGGAGACAGGAGCCCTAAAGTCGTGTCTGCATATTGTCACGTTTCTGTATATTATGTCAGTGAAGGTTTGGTAGTTGTAACAAGTGTTCCTTCCCAGTGTGAGCTGTTGATAATGGGTCAAAGCCCTGTAAGCTGGGGCAAGGCAAAGCATGGGGGTTTAGTGGAAAACTAAATAGTTCTTTAGTTTATTTAATGAACCCACAAATGCTCTAAAATAGCATATTTATTTATATAATAGTTATATAAACAAATAACTCTGCTCCAAGTATGCTAAAGTTTAAAAGACTCTTTAATGGCTAACCCGCCCTACCATGGCCAGCTTTGAGCTTGGTGGTTTGGGGACAGTGCTGAGCCTTCCATGTGTGTGATGGAAGAAAGAGGTAGCCCTACAAAGTATGTAGCTGACAGTGGATAGCCAGAAGGCCATTCTTGAAATGTGGACAGAGAACAGGCAAGAGAATTTCCACTGCCTCACAAAGTGTGACTCTCTTACACTGTTTGTCCATTTCTCTGTCCTTTATGCTATTGCTGTATATTTTAATTTTCCAAGTTTCCTAAAAATAGAATTTTAATTCAATTTTCTTGTGTTTAAAGAACATATTTGGTGTGGTTTAAAGCCTGTTAATTTTATTAGGACTTGTTTTTAGTCAAACAGATGGTCTTTGTTGGCAAAGACCACCGGTGTGGGATGGAAGGTGTCAGATTCGGGCATTTGGTCATGCTCATTCCCTCTATACACTTTTCCAATTTTTCTGACTACTTATTTTGCTGATTGTTGCATATGGGTGTTTTGGGATTTTTCTCTTTCTCTTTTCAGTTCTATAACTTTTGCCCCCCCCCGCCCCGTGTCTTGAGATTCTGCATTTAGATATAAATGTTTAGGATTATTTTGACCTCTTGAAGAATTAACCCTTTTATCATGATGATTATTTTTATCCCTAATAATTTTTAAAAATATACTAGTTCTGATGTTACTATAGGCATCCTGGCTTTTTCTTTTTCTTGCCCACTGCCTACCCCAGAGGGGTTATTTGAAACAAGCCTTTAGGTGGCCCCGGCTGGCCTCAGACTCACTGTGTAGTTGAACATTCCTTATCTTTTGCCTCTTCCTCCCCAGAGATGGATTCCCATGTGCCACCGCACCCAGGCTTTCATTGTGAACCACCATGTGGGTGGTGGGAATTGAACTCAGGACCTCTGGAAGAACAGTCGATGCTCTTAACCTGTGAGCCATCTCTCCAGCTCCAGGTCATCTCTCCAGCCCATAGGCTTTCATTGTGAATGATGCTGGAATAAGGTAAGTTACAGTGGTTTTTATAGACATCATATAACTCTGATTGTCTCTGTTTCAAAGTATTTATATCTTCTATATTTAGTGTGAATATCAATGCAGCTCTATTTAAATATCTCACATTGACACTGGCTTTCTATAAATCCAATACCCCTTCCCTCTTTTGGTTTGGGTATTGTTTGTTTGTTTTGAGACAGTGTTTCTCTGTGTAACTGTCCTGGATGTCTTGGGACTTTTGTAGCCCAGGCTGGCCCTGAACTCACAGAGCTCTGCCAGCCTCTGCCTCCCAAGTGCTGAGATTAAAGTCACTAAAGTCACCCTCCCCTATGGCCTTTTTAAAAAGGGTTCTTCTTATCTGCTTTGTTTTGGATTGTATTTTTCCTATGCCCTGTGTAGGGTTTTTATATTTATTTCTTGTTCTCTCTCTCTCTCTCTCTCTCTCTCTCTCTCTCTCTCTCTCTCTCTCTCTCTCTCTCATCTTCATAAATACATGTCATTATAAATGGGTTTACACTTGTGTGTCTTCAGCTTAACCCAGGGTGCCTTCAAGCAGCATTCTACATCCAAGAGCACACATTTTCTTCAAGTAGCAGGACAGAATCTGTCACCTGGCATGTCTCCAAAACATTATGATAAGAGCTAAAATAAGACATTTTATTTTTGAGGCAGAGTCTCATGTATTCCAGGCTGGCCTTGAACTCACTGCATAGTTGAGGATCACTAGAATTTCAGATCCTCTTGTCTCTACCTCCCAAGTGCTGGGGATGCAAGCATTAACCACCATGCTTGCTTTACCTATGAAGCTAAAACCCAGGACTTTGTGCATGTCAGGCAAGCACTCTACCAGCTGGGTTTCATCCCCAGCCATCTCTTCATTTTTATTGACTGTAAATACTTAAAATGAACCAAAATGATAAAATGTTGAGATTGATTCTTTAACCTATACTCTGGTATTTCTGTCAGCAGGTGTGGATTAGTCTTAGACATAATCATCTTGAAGGAACATGAATTTACTTAGATTCTTTACATTAATTTAGTTTAGGGGATTTCTCATGACACAGCACACTGGCTGAGATCTGGGGCTCAAATTCAGATGGTCGGGTCTGATGACAAGTACCTTTACCCACTGAGCCATCGGCCCATGGATTCATTTTAATAACCTTCATGGAATGAGTGGGGATACACCTATGAAAAGAACTAGTGAGCCATACACGGCATACATTTTTATCACAGTGCTCCTTCTTTTTAACCCAAAATAATAACCTGCTTGCTCATTTGCCATATTCATCAGCCTAGGATTCACTAGTTTTGGCTGCTTCTAAAAACATCAAGTTTATCTTCAGAAGACGAAGCTCCCCATCATTTCATCAAGCATCTTTTAAAAAGTAATGATCCCAGACACTCCCATCAACTGTCAAGCAGGTGCTCCAAACATACTGTGAAAATGGCAGTATTGTTAGAATAAGTTTTAAAACAGCCGTCATGATGCACTATTACAATCCTCCTGCTCAGATGGATTGGGCAGCCAACCAGAGCTCAGTGGTGAATTTTAAAACAATGTGTGATCTACAGCAAGACCTCATCTCAAAGAGACAATCATTTGATGTTCACTAAAACATGCTGTCCACATTTTTTATGCACAAGCTTTAGAAACTATCTGATTTATCTCCCAAATAACGGAGGTGAGAGTGCCTTCCTGTTATGATCTGGATCTTAATGGCATCTTTCTGCAAAAGAAACTCCCATATGGTGAAGGCTTGGTTCCTGCTACTTCAGTGTTCAGAGGGGGTCCCCGCAGGAATGTGACTTGGCCCTGTGTGTTTGATGGATTAAGCCACTTATGGTTCCCAGCTTAATGGATTTGGGGGAAGGAACCTTTGTCATGAAACAAGAGAAGCGGGCATCTGCTCACCTTGGACTCTCTACCACCACCATGTGCTTCACTCCAGGCCTGAAAGCAATAGAATCAGATGACCACAGACTCAGACCAAAGCCAACATTCATTTCCAGCTGTCTACAATCTTCTTAAACAAGAGAAGTCACCATGGCTTTTCTTTACAACAATGTTTCAGTTTTACAACCACAAGTGTAATCTATCTAGGACACTTTGGAGCTATTGTGGGTGGAGAGATACACCTATATCCATAGGCTGGATTATCTAGACATGGGAAATCGAGACATTGGTACTGAAAGCACAGTGCATGAGCCAAGAGCTTGGTGGGAATGTAGACTCTCCCCTGCACTTACTAAACTAGAAACTGTTCCTTTAACAGGATTCCCAAGTGCTTTCTATAAAGAGTAAAGCTTGAGAAGTAAGGCTCCATCTGGTCCTTGGAAAGACATAATTTTTGATACCAGTGAAATAATTAATGAGAATAGGCATTTCTTTTTCTGATAGTAATGACTGACTTTATAAAGAAAAAATTTAATCCCAGAATTATGTCAGAATGTAAACCTCCAAGAAGATCACAGTGAAGTTTAGTTGGACTGGAGATGTCATCCTCTAATCTAAAGACACTGACAACCATTCAGGGCACTTCTCTTGGGACACCAGGCCAGGCTCCAGGACACACACACACATGTCCCAGGAGCCTCAGAGAAGGGAAGGGAGCTGGAGAGATCCTGGAGGGCCCCTGGCCAGGCTCAGGCAATGTGGGAGTTCCACTGACCAAATAAGGTGAAAGGCAACTGTGAATCTATTCTCTTCTGGAAGTCTAAACCTTTTCCACTTAAAAATAAATAACATGGGCTGGAGAGATGGCTCAGCGGTTAAGAGCACTGACTGCTCTTCCAGAGGACCTGAGTTCGATTCCCAGCATCCACATGGCAGCTAACAACTGTAATTCCTAGATCTGACACCCTTAAAGTTATACATGCAGGCAAAACACCAATTCACATAAAATAAGAATAAATATTTTTTTTTAAAAAAAAACAATAAGCCATGTCTGTATCCCATATTACTGCCTGCACAGCTTTAAATCGCTTCTACCCAAGTTTAACAGCCTCTTTTTCTCCCCTCTCTTACCAAATCACCTTAAAAGCCACATATAAAATTTAATAAGAAAAAATGACAGTAAAAATAGGTTTGAGGTTTTTCAGATTTATTTAATATCTCTACTGAGAGTGGATGAATCACAATGCGGAATGCCAGCAAGAAGCAATATCTTGAAGCCACACTTGGAAGAAGACAAGTTAAATACACAGAGCTAGAGTAGACACCGTCAATGTTTCAAAATGAGGCAGAGAACTCCTACCCATTGCAATCCAGATCCAGCAGATGGGTAGCCAGTGGTGTACATGTGTTTGAAGGTGAGGGCCAATTTGTTTTATTTAACACCAAGGGAGAGAGGTCCTAGGAATAAAAATGTATTCCCCCATTCCCTCCAGATAGAATAAGGTTACATTAGCCTCACCACACATGGCCAGCAAATGAAGAGAAAATGTCCGGTTCCAATAATACTGTTATCTGTAACAATATAATGGTGGATTCGAGATGGCCGTGTGGACTTCTCTGGTCGGATGGCGGTAGGCACAAATAGTTAAAGACTTTAAATAAACCTCCCCTTCAGTGTTTTCCCCGTGGAAATTTGCTCCATGCCACAAGTGAAAGCAATTCAAAGTTAAGGTTCCTTATGCTGGAGCTTTATGACACTCAAATTTTTTAGTTATCTCAAAATGAAAAAAAATAATCTATGGGCTGCAGAGATGGCAGCCTAAAATTTAAAAAAAGAAAAGAAAAAATAATCTATGCATTTCTTTGTAGTCAGAAGTTTCTGTCTAGCCCACTACTCCCAAATATTCAGCAGCCGCTTCCCAAATAATTGACTCAGAGATTAATATTATAGTAAACTGTTCAAGTATTTTGCTATCTCTTACACTTAAATTAACCTATAATTCTTATCTTTGCTTAGCCATGTAGCTTAGTATCTTTTCTCAGTCCAGCATTCTCATCTTGCTTCCTCTGGGTCAGGCTGCTGACTCATGATTCTACCCTTCCTCTTCCCAGAATTCTCCTAGTCTGGTTTCCTGCCTGGCTACTGACCAATCAGTTTATTGAACCAATAAGAGTGATACATCTTTACAGTGTACAAGAGCATTATCACACATTTTTTATTAAAATTTCATTTATGAAATCTGTAGATCTGAAAGTGGAAATTATCTATGTAAGAAATTAATATTCAAAACATTTTTTTATCTTTCTTTTGTGTACACAAATTGAGATAACTTTCAATACCATATCTTGGTTTTGCACTTACATTTAAAAAGGAATTCTAAGCACTTTTAAAAAGATTTGTGTGAGTGTGTGTGTGTGGTATGCACACAGGTGTATGAGGGCCTGTTAGACCAGAAGTCTGCATTTGATCCACAGAGATGGTTATTGGTCCCATAATTCACCCAGCTTGGGTGTTATGAACTCAAGTTGGATCCTTTGGAAAACAGTGCATGTTCCGAACTGTTGAAAGCCATCTCTCTAGTCCCAAATCTTAGGCACATTTTAAAGCTGAAAAAAAACAAGACAAAAATCTAATATTCATAAAAGCATTTCTTGGTGTCCCGTGTCAGTCCTAAAACTTAGCAGTAGCAACCTAACATCATGCATTGTCCCCTGGTACCTTCCTGTACTGATTACATGTGAAAGAAAAAAAACCCTTGTAAATACTGTGACATAGTACTTCTCCCTTATCTGTTGGGGTTTTCTTCTAAGACTCTTGTGACATCTCAGATGATCCCAACCTGTGTATGTATCATGCCTCCCACCATGGGAAAAGATTAAAAAGTACATCTGAGCATGGTGTTTTATGCCTGTAATCCTAGCTCTTGGGAGGGTGATGAAGAATTGTACAGTGAGTTTCAGGCCAACTTGAGCTGGAGTGTGACACCTGTCCAATGAAACAAAAGAAATATTTAGGGAGCTGGAGCAATGGTTCAGAGGTTAAGGGCACTGGCTGCTCTTTCAGCGGTTCTGACTTCAATTCCTAGCAACCACATGGTAGCTTAAAACCATCTATAATAAGGTCTGGTGAATGCATATGATGAAAGTGATGACCATAGGTTCTTCTCCAGCATCTAGGACTTCAATAGTCCCGAGGAGCTGGCTAGGTTTCTAGCACCAGAAATGGCTTCTGTCTTGTTGAGTGGATATTAAGATCAATTAAAGAGGTGTTGGTTACTGCCACTAGTGTGCCACTATTGTATCCTTAGGTTATCATCCTGTATTGGTCGTCATTGTGGTTCACAGTCATCATAACTGTGTAGGACTATTGGTTGCCTCCCTTTTTTGGTGCCTGCTGGTACCATGAGCACTAATCCTCAGGAAGGAAGGTTTTAGGTCAGATCCAGCTCAGGGGCCTCTGGGTTCTGTCTGAAGTACATGTTTTTGTTTTGTTTTGTTTTGTTTTGTTTTTCAGACTTACCTTCCACTTCTGGGAGACAACCAAGGGCAGTAGCTTGTTTTGGGAGTCTTCTGGTCAACCCTGATCAACAACCCAAAAGGAGACTTTGCATGATTGGCGTTAGGATTTTTATTAGATAAGCTATGGCTTTTGGGAGAGAACTGTCAGCCCAGACAGGAAGATTTCATTTACACTACATACGTATACACAGTTTCATATGCATTATATGTAATTTTAGGTAGATGGATAACATAATCCCATATGATTTTTTCAGACATCCTTACTCTTATTTTCCTACCTCCCTCCTTATTCTGTATTTATTTTTCTCCTCCCCAATCAAGGCCCCCCCTGTTTTCTCCATTTCTCCCTTAAAATTACTTACAGATGGGTCTTCCCTCAGCTACTCTCCAGAACCATATCTACTTGCATGCTGCCATGTTTCTGGTCATGAGGCTAATGGACTAAACCTCTGAACTGTAAGCCAACCCAATTAAATATTTTCCTTTATAAGAGCAACTGTGGTTATGGTGTCTCTCCAGAGCAATAGAAACCCTAACTAAAACATTACCCCTCATCATAGAAATTTCTTTTCACAAGAGACAATAACAACTGACCAAAACTCAATGAATAAGAGATCTCAGCTAGAAAATCTGCAATACAATTCCCCCACCATTATTGAGGAAGAGGAAGTGAAAATGTTGTAAGAGCCACGGGAACAGGACATTTGCTGTGAGACTGTCTCTCCTAGAAATGTCAGAAGCTACAGCCATAAACTTTCATCAACATGGATGACTAAGCAAGACCTGAACAAGGAAGATGCCAACAGGCATGACATCATGGAAGGACGGAAGCTCATGGGGCCTTAACCCTACACGAAGAACTCTTGGGGATGCTGAGAACCAGATAAATAAATGGTCCTCTCCAGGGAATGGGAACAATTGGTTATACAATACCAAGTGACCAGCTCTGAGATTATTTATATACAGGTAATATTATACAGACTAAACAGGTTACATTTATGTATTTAGGAATATATCTATATGCATATATATGTAACAACAGTTAAAGAAAAAGGTCATGAATTTGAGAGAGAACAAGGGAGGAAGGAAAGGGGAAATGATGTAATTATTATTTCAAATAATAAAAATATTATAGAAAAGAAAAGTACAAAAGGAAAAAAAAAGGTCAAAAATAATAACTAGGCAGAGATACAGCTCAGTGGCAGAGTGTGTGCCTAGCATAAGCAAGGCTCTGGGTTTGATGCCCAGGATCATGACAATAAATAATAAGAGAATTACAATGTAATTTTTTTCCCCAAGAGAATCTCACTGGAACACAGGCAGGCCTTAAACTCATGGCAATCCTTCTGCCTCTGTAGCCTCACCACTAAGATTAGAGGTGTGAGCTACTACACCTGACTCAACACGATAGCTTGGTAAGCCTGCAGGAATCACTCACTCTTGCACCTTGGACCACTGTTAGGTAAACAGGTGACCTGAACAGAACTGTGATGGAGCCATAGCTATGTGATAACTGACGTGCTCCTCAGTGACTAAAAAGCAAATGGAGTTTAGACATAGGGATCAAAGGCAAGATTCGCATCCTGGGTGGGAGGAGGCAGGACAATGATGTCATCACAAACACAGAACACTGATAATTTACAATCATGAATTGTCTACTTCTGGAATTTTGCATTTAATGTTTTGGTTATTTTAGGTAACAGAATCCACTGAAAACAAACTACAAGTAAGGGAGAGCAATTGAATCCTGTCTTATAAATATGCTGACCTACTGAACTGGTCTCTTTCCATGCTGAAAAAAAGCATCCAGTTGGATCTTGCTGCTTTGTGATTTTGACAAGAACAACTGAAGTGTAAGTAGGTTTATTGTAGCTGATGGTCGCAGGCTTTAGCCTGTGGTTGACTCCACGCTTTCAGGTCTGTTAGGAGGTAGAGGGTGATGGCACAGAGGAGCAAGGCAGTCAGCCTCAGGGAAGACAGGAGGCAGTGTCAGAGAGGGGCTGGACAAGATAAACCTGCTCCTCCCAACTGGACCCCATCTCCTAAGGGCTATTTAGTCCCCATGATCCAATCAACTCTCAATAATACCAACTGGGGGCCATGCCTTCAAAACAGAAGCTTTTGGAGGGATGGGGAGCATTTTATATTCAAACCCTAACATCCATGCTTCTAGAAGTGGAAAATGGCTTTTTTTCCCCCTTCTCATCTCAGCATTTACTTCCACCCCTCATTCTTGGAGCTGTCTTCATCTAAGCTCAACAGGAGATGGCACTGATGGAAAAGATGCTGGCCTCACCTCCAAGAACATGTGCTGGAGCTGCCTGGGAAGAATTCACACGTCAAGCAATTGGGGAGATGCTGTTTGAGTGGGCAGCTGCCTGCAGCCAGCCCCGCAGTTCCTGCAATAGACTGCAGCCCAAGTCTCTCACAGAGGTGCTGGCAGGGCCTGCACCCCCTCCAGGCACTTGTCATAGGTCTCTTGATACTTCTCATGGGGCTTCACCATGATCACACAGGTAGGACGCTTGGAGCCTGTAGCTGCACCCAAGTCCGTCTTAGAGGGGATGTAGACATAGGGCAAGTTCTAGTCCTCACACATAACCGGAAGATGGCAGTATACTTCCATCGGCAACGTGTCTCCTGCCAAAACCATGATTCCTTTCTCACCCTTGTTGACAAATTTCTGAACCTCCTTCACCCCATGCCGAATCTTCTTCTACTTCACGACCTACTTGATGCACTTGGAGAGCTTGCTGGCCAGGCGGCAGCAGGAAGCCAGTGGCAGAGAATGGGGTTCAGGTTGACCAGCAGCTCTTGTACATCTTGCTGCTGCCCTCCTGCCCTCCTCCTGCGCCTCAGACTCTTCAGGAACAGCCTTCATTTTGGTCATCTACGGCTTTTTTTTTTTTTTTTAAAGGTACTTCATATCTACTGCAAAACTGTCTTCCAGACAAATGGTGACTTGCATACCCATCATCAGCATGTCAGAGTGTCTTCATACAGTTTTAGCATGTGAAAATTAGTATGGATTCACTTAAACGATTTGATGGGCATACTTTCACACTATTTGATGATCATCTACAGGGTCCCCTCTGTGCAACATTCCACAGCTTGTGTCTTTTTCCTCTTCTACCCTCTAGAACCAGCCATCAGGCATGAGATCTTATTCCATCTTGGTCAGAGTTACCGAGTAGCACTCATCTCCAGAAAGACAGCTCATGAGAATCTTATGTTCTGGCGGATATCAACAAAAGTGAGCCAGGAAGTGCTACAGTCAAAATCAGGGAAAGATGAAGAAGTGGAGCATGGAGAGGGCTTGCTGTCTGCTACAGGGAGAGGCCTCACTGTGGAGGCAGAAATGGAATAGCTGGGCAGCACAGGTATGTGAAGACCATTTTGGGAAGTTCAAGTGAGCCAAGGACATGCTTGGAAAACATGAGAAGCAGTGAAAAGCAGAAAGGAAGCCAGGTACTGAGAGATATTTTTGCTTTGTTTCGTTGCTTTTTTCTGCTGGGGGTTGGGGACCAATATTCTAGAGTGTTTTCTTAAAATGAGTGAGAACTGTTATGTTTATAAAAATTCAGGAATTTTGTCAAAATCATCAATCCTACTTGCTTAGTGAATCCAGAAAAGCAAACATATTAGTTCTTTATAGGCACTGCTCAGGATGTTTCTCTGTAAGTGAGCTCACATTAGGATTAACCTATATCTTCTGTATTAGAGCTAGCCTGACCATCACTGGTCTGTGGTGAGTTAAAAAATTTCATGGCCAGGCTGGAGAGATGGCTCACCAGTTAAGAGCACTGACTGTTCTTCCAAAGGACCTGAGTTCGATTCCTAGCATCCACATGGCAGCTAACAACTGTCTGTAATTCTAAGATCTGACACCCTTACACAGTTACACATGCAGGCAAAACACCAATTCACATAAAATAATAAAAGTAAATATTTAAAAAAATTTCAAGGCCGCAGGCCCCAGTCACATGCTACCCAGTTCTTAGGTGAAGGGATGCCCAGCATGTAATATCCACTGCCCTAGACTATCAGGAAAAAAATCAGCTTATGTAGCTAGTAACACCATGATCACCTTCCTTCTATAAGGGTCCAACTGGCACCTGTCCATCACAACTATTCAGTAAATTTTTAACATCAAATCTTAATAAACACAGAAAATAGACCAGGGAGATGTCTCAGCAGGTGAAAATTTAGCTATGCAAACATGATAACACAAGTTCAATCCCTAGAAAGTATACAAAGTATACAAAAAGCCAAACTTGGTAGAGGTGGTGGAGCGCGCCTCTACCAAGACAGACAAGACAGACCCTACCAACAAGGTTGAAAGTTGTCCTCTGCCAATAAATGACAAAGTAATTTCATTTTCTATGCATGGGTGTTTTGACTACATGTACAGCTGTACAGAATATACATGAAGAGGCCAGAGGAGGTTGCAAGCTCCCTGTGGTTGCTGACAATTAAACCTGTGTCCTCTGGAAGTACAGCTAGTGCTCTTGACCAGTATGCCACCTCTCCAACCCCTAAATAATAATAAAAAGTGATAAGAAAATTGGATGTATTCAAGTGATTTCTTTGCATTGGTAAGACTACCCAACCTGATAATGCTCTCCAGATCTCTCAACCTGACCCATCAGAGTTCCAGGAATGGCTGAGAGTCCATTTCTTTTCAACAGAATTTATCGGCACAGATGACAGCACTCACTGAGCAGTAGTGTGTCATTACAGTGAGTTACTCTAGGCATAGACATACTTCACACACCATTCAAGAGTTCATTTGAGAATCCGAATCTCCTTTTGCATTAGCTGGACATGTCACCTTCTGTTTTCACCTGTGCAAAGCTTTTGGTGAGGTTTGTGTACTCATCAAGTGCTGCATGGACACTGAGTAAACTCACATGAACCCTCGGAATTACATCATTTCCCAGGCTGGGCAGGAAGTGTTGAAGACTCAAGAAGGTATTTTAGGGCCGACTTGTTCCTGAATGCTTAGCATGATTATGAACAAGAGATGAGAGTTCAAATGCATAATTTTCAAAATGATAAATTTACTTGTACAAAATAACACTAGTTGGTATCCTTAAATGGCCCACAAGCTAATTATTTATAGCAATACAATTTTGAGAGAGCCAAGCTGAACTGTGGAGATGGCGCTGTAGATGAAGTGCTTGCTTGCTTCAAAAGTGTGAGGACCTGAGTTGTGATTCCCAGAGCCTTGTAAAAGCTGGGCAGGCCTGATGAACTCCAGGAATCTCAACACTTATGACGGATCCCTGGGACAAGCTGACGAGCCAGACTAGCTACAATTTGTGAGCGCTTGTGTAAATGGTTCTGTACTTGGACTTTCTGGGTCTGGACCAGAGGTTTAGTCTCACTCTCGGCCCCGTTTTGCCTCAAATAATAATACACATGTCTGTGTTGATTGGCCTAGGACCCAGGCATATAATTTGCTAGTGCTCACTCTCAATCTAACCCATCTTGTTCAGCCATGCAGCTCGGTACCTTTGCTCAGGGCAGCTGAGTATAGATAGCCAGACAGGAAAGACATTAGGATTCCTTTACCACATTGGAAGGAACTGCTCTCTATCTGCCAACTGAACTTGCAGTTAGAGCTCTCTAAACAGCACCCCGCTGCTAATAGCTACCATATAATGAATGTAACACACATCCTCTAGGAAATGCAAGAGCTCTCGGTTAAGACGAAATGGGGAACTAGATGAGGGTTTTTTTATTTTTAAATTCTAATTTTTCTTTGAAAAGATTTGTTTTTATGTGTTTGAGTGCCTGTATGTATGTGTATGAACTACTTGTGTGCATGGTGCACTCAGAGGCCAGAAAGGGGCACCAGATCTCCTGGAACTGGAGTTACAGAGCCTTGTAAGCGACTTGATGTAGGAGCTGGGGAGAAGCAAGTGCTCTTAAGAAACTGAGCCATCTCTGCAGCCTTTATACTTATACTCTTTCTAAGTATAACAGCTTCCCTAGCATACACAACTTGTACAGCCTTGTAGACTAAGGAAAAGATATAGTACATGTGTGGATACATATATGAAGTTCTCACAGGCCACACCAAATACTTGTAACATCAGTTGTTCCTGAGTGAAAAAAGGATTTGGGCTGGGAGGAGATTCCCTACAAATGCCAGGATAATTTTGATCATGCATGTTTTCTCTATCAAATACAGTTATATAATAATCTGAAAAACTGGAAAGATATAAATTTAGCTCAGTCCTAAAGAACCATTTTTAAAATGATGCTTACTTCCCCACTTTCTCTAGATTTCTTTCCTGTGGCTCAGTGAAACTAGAATTAACTATAATATTATCTTCTGCTCCCCTAAATAAGACTTAAAAATCTCAGAAGTGCTCAGCAGGATGGTTCAGTGGGTTTGCCTGACAACCTAAATTTGATCCCCAGAACCCATGTTAGAAGTACAGAACTGATTCCATAAAGTTGTATTTTACCTCCTTACACATATATAACACATACAAATAATAATAATAAAATCTCATAATGACAGTACACACTGTTCCATCCTACCTCACCAACCCCATCACAAACATCCCAGAAACATCGGGATTCCTATTCACATGTCCCAATAGCCACCCAATCAAAATTTAAGTCTCAACTCTACCTTTACTAGCTAAGTTTCACAAACTGACTGCATCCATCTCATCACCTGCAAAAACATCAACAGCAGTCTACTTCATTGGCTCTTTGTGAGTATTCAGTATATATACACATAAACAGCACCCAGCGGGAAGAACCCAAACTCTGCAGTAGATAACTATCCCAATACAGAAGCGTTTTACCTTGAAAACTATTTTAGAATCCCTATGTAGGGGCTGGAGAGATGGCTCAGCGGTTAAGAGCACCGTCTGCTCTTCCAGAGGACCCGGGTTCGATTCCCAGCACCCACATGGCAGCTAACAACTGTCTGTAGTTCCAGTTCCAGGCAAACACCAAGGCAAATAAATAAATAATAAATAAATAAAGTTTAAAAAAAAAAAAAAAAAAAGAATCCCTATGTAAACTCTTACAGGCACACATTCTGTATTCTCTCCAAAATTCTAAACTGTAATGTTCCTATTTTCAATGGGTTTTTAATTTGGAGAGAGGACTACACCCTCTCAAAATGATTCTGAGTAATTAGCTTAGTTGTTCCTAAAGAAGAATATATAGCTGGTATCCCTTAAGAACAGAATAAAATCCCCCCAGAACTGCAGCAGAGGCTCTATAGTAGTCCCGAGCAGTTAGAGTTCAGCTCTGGCCCAGCACATGTATCAAGGATGTGCTCTGGGTTCAGTCCTCATCACCATATCCCGACAACAACCCAACTAAAGTGGTAGCTAATCTGCTTTAACAAAGTGTACACTAGCATGTCACTGAGAGAAAGAATCTTTCGGACTTTTGTTCTAGCAAGCACATGCTAACAATTATCCCTGAATCCTGTAAAACCAAAACATTTATAACATAACAAGGATAATGAATGACAAATTATTAGAAGGTATGATCACAATTTTTTAAGGTAAAATGTGACATCACAGTTTAGCCCGTTAGCACATAAGGAGCATACATGTTCAAAAACATTAATTTATTAGGGAGAAAAATCCAATTAGGAAGTGAGTTGCTCTTGCTTCCATATCACATTAAGGAAAGACCTGAGAGTCCAGGACTATCCTAATCTGTCAATCAAGTCAGAGGAAACAGAATGTCACAGAAATGAAAATTTTCCTTTTCCATAAAACTAAGTCCAGGAAGGCAACTTAAAAATTGCAAATATAAAGGAGCCATATCAATCTTCAATATATATGCTTTCTGAAGTTCCATCCCAGAGGAGGCTGAGGGATTGAGGGCAACAGTCCCTGAGCGAACACTCTACCTTCAATTCCTCGCTTCACTGACTTCTGACAGTTTGGCAAATTGGGGGTCATCGAATTTTAGAAAAATGTCACCAAGGCTTTACCAGTGTGATTGGAGAAGATAATGTAAACTCTAAATGCATGTGCCATTCTTTGTAGCTTTCCTGTCTTTAGATGTTATAATTTTAGCAAAGGTATCCTCAGCTAAGAGATAACTAAAATGGCACTGAAAAGCTGTGTATGCCAAACTCAAACCTTACCTTTTGTTCTATGGATGATTTAGGAGATGGGTATACTTGGGGACTGGAGGATCAGAATTAAGTTTCTTTTGAGAAATTATAAAAAACTTTACAATGTAATGCTAATAATTCGGGGCTCCTTAGCATACATTCAGGAAACTCCCTTTTTGACAATGGATACTCCTGGACACCAAGATGCTCCACTTAAAAAATGCTTCTTGGGCTGCTGAGATGGCCCATGGGGTAAAGGGCTTGCCCCACAAACCTGATGAGCTGAGTTCCACCCCTGGAGCCCATGTGAAAATATTTGATGAGGTGGCTCAAGTCTGCAGTTCCAACTTATTACTGAGCCAGTTGGGGGGAGGGGAGGCACACGAGGGAGGAGAGTCAGCCAAAGTCTGCATGCGCCACACAGTGGCAGAAAGGGAAGAAATTCTGCTTCCTCCGAAACAGGTGGAAAGTTTTCCTCTGACCTCCACAATGCTGGAATGCACATGCATGTGCTCGTATACATAAGTTATAATTAAAAAAAAAAATATCTTAAACCAGGAAATTTGTACCTTTCTTTAAAACTAAAATCTAGTTTTTCCAAATTCTCATTGTTTTTCTCTAATTAAATATTTTCTAATCTTGCTTTGGTGCACAGGATTTAAGCAGATAAGTGTGTATCCCAGGCTAGCTGGCTCATCAGCAAGTGATTTTACCTAAGCCACCTCATTGGCCCTGCTTTGAAAATTGTAATTGGCTTTAGTTCAAAGAAAGAAAATGACATCCTACATTTTCTGGTTTCACACACACTTCTAGACATGTTGCATTCTTTTATGTCAAATTTATACAAACAATCTTGAAAATACCAGAACTAGAAAGACATATTTGCAAATTATCATTTAGGGTTATGTCTTTACCCTGAGTCAAATTTTAAAATCTAAAGAAGTATGAGACTGGTCTTCTGATATGCATTTACATATGTACTCATTCCTATGAAGCCAGTGAATGAATTTGTGTGGGGAGGGGTCAAAGGACAATGTTGGTCCTTGTGGTCCACCTTGTCTGAGACAGTCTCTTTTTTGGCCACCTCTGACCTCTGCACATTAGGCTAGCCTGCCCTGCCCTGTTCCTGCCTACACCTCACAGGAACCCTAAGACTGCAGACCTGGGATACCACACCCAGTCTTCCATAAGTTCTGAAGAATTCAGTACAAGCCTTTTGTGCGTTACAGCAAGCCCTTCAAGGTTCTAAAAATATGCTATTTGGAATAACTTCTAGACATCTGTTTTGAGGGGCTTGAAAAAGGATTAATTATTGTTAGCCAATTATGTGAAAAATTCAGAAGACTTTTACTAAGAGGAAACTGGATCCAGCTTAGCACTTTCCCATGCAGCAATGGCATGAAATAATGGAGACAAGTGTGAAAGGCCAAGAAGAAACTGAAACCAGAGTGAGCATGATCTGCAGATACAGTTAAGAAATGAAGGATGTGAAACTGTACTAGGTAAGCAGTTATATGTATCGCTTATGCATGCTGTAAAACTGCTGTGGGCCGTAGACTGAGCCCCAGCTTTGCACACAGCAGGCAAATATTTTAGTGAGTTCCACCCCAGCACAGCCATTTTGTTTCTTTAAAAAAATTAATTTTATTACACACATGGGGGCATACAATGGCACACTGTAGAGTGGTCAGTTCTCTACCCATATGTGGGTCCTGGGGTCAAACTCAGCTTGGCAAGTTTGGTGGAAAATATTCTTACCCAATGTGCTATTCCGTTACTGGGTCCAGTTATATAGTATCCTGGAACTCACAAATTTCCCTCTTAGAAAGCCCTCTCACATTGAGCTCCATAGAGACAGCACCAGGGCAATCAAGCTGGATGGGTACCGGGTGACTCTGTGCCTCGTGGAGGAAAATCAACTAAACATGGGCAAAGGAGAGCCTAAGGAGCCGAGAGGCAAAATGTCTTCATATGCATTCTTTGTGCAAACTTGCCGGGAGGAACATAAGAAAAAGCACCCAGATGTTTCTGTTAACTTCTCAGAGTTCTTGACGAAGTGCTCAGAAAGGTGGAAGACCATGTCTGCTAAGGAAAAAGGAACATGTAAAGACATGGCAAAAGCTCATTATGAAAGAGAAATGAAAACCTACATCCCTCCCAAAGGGGAGACCAAAAAGAAGTTCACGGATCCCAGTGCACCCAAGAGGCTTCCTTAGGCCTTCTTCTTGTTCTGTTCGGAGTATCGCCCAAAAATCAAAGAACATCCTGGCTTATCCATCGGTGATGTCGCAAAGAAACTGGGAGCGTGTGGAACAACACTGCTGTGAATAACAAGCAGCCCTATGAAAAGAAGGCTGCCAAGCTGAAGGAAAAATATGAAAAGGATATTGCTGCTTACAGAGCTAAGGGAAAATCAGATGCAGTGAAAAAGGGGGTGGTCAAGGCTGAAAAGAGCAAGAAAAAGAAGGAAGAGGAAGATGAGGATGAAGAGGATGAGGAAGAGGAGGAAGAAGGATGAAGAGGATGATGATGATCAATAAGTTGGTTCTAGCACAGTTTTTTTCTTGTCTATAAAGCATTTAACCCCCCTGTACACAACTCAGTCCTTTTAAAGAAAAAAATTAAAATGTAAGGCTGTATAAGATTTGTTTTTAAACTATGCAGTGTCTTTTTTTTTTTTTTGTATAGTTAACACACTTCCGAATGTGTCTTTAGATAGCCCTGTCCTGGTGGTATTTTCAATAGCCACTAACCTTGCCTGGTACAGTCTGGGGGTTATAAATTGGCATGGAAATGTAAAGCAGGTTCTTGTGGTGCACAGCACAGATTAGTTACATATGGGGACAGGAGGATTTATTTATTTATTTATTTATTTATTTTCCCATCAGTTGTCTCTGCAGCTTATACGAAGATAACAGTTGTTCTGTTAACTGAATACCGCCCTGTGACTGCAAAACAGACAAACAAACAAAAAAACCTGCAGCTGTTTTGTTGACATTCTGAATGCTTCTAACTAAATACAATTTTTTTTTTATTAAAAAAAAAATAAAAAAAAGAAAGCCCTCTTGTTTGGGTGGTGACAGCTGCAGCTTCTCACTGAGTCTTCAGTTACTAAACTGAATATTTTTCTCCCTTAATATCTTACAGTCATCAACGAGCTCCTTACTTACATAATGTGTTACAGCCAATATGCTAAATGCCCGACTTGAACTGTAGGACATCAGATGCACAGCTGGCCCTCATAGCACATAAAACCACAACACAAGTTTCAATGTAAGAGATTTACTTCTCTTTCAAAGCAAAAGTATCCCACAGTTCAGATTTCCATAAGTAGTGCCTTCTTTTAAATAAATTAAAAAGAAAATACTATCCTGTCTGTAAAATTATAAATATTTCTAGCCCATTTTACATAATGTTAAAACATTTACAAATGCATTATTTCCCAGTAAATAAACACTACAGCACTGAAGCCAGTTTTAAAAAGTCATACATCTAGGATTATGTGTTTAACATTAAAAAATTAAACCAAATAAGGAAAAAAGTGAAGGAGAAAGAAGAAATTTTACAAAATGGCAACTACTAAGATGCTGAAATGACTTCACTCCATTCAGTAACTGCGCCATTTCTGGAATGAATATCTGTGGATAACGAAGTTAGGAGAGTGTGCCTCTCAGTGTTTGGGTCAGAACCACAAAGTATACAGAAAAACTTTCCCAAATGGGTAGGAAAGACAAGACCTCAAAACACAGTGACTGTTTAAAAACCACACAACAAGGTTTAGCCAGAATATTCAAGATCAGAAGACCTGGATGGACGAAAGTCTTCAGTGGTAACCTAAGTTACAAGCCCACAGGGAACACTTATTTTACCATGTTAAGGAAGGAAACATGATTTCATGGCTCAATACAGACTGGCTAAAATGAGAAACTGGGGGGATCTAAGCAGCCAATGTCCCTACAGAGGCATGAAAACATGATTAGAAGAAAGGAGTTTTAGTTCTGTGGCCTTTGCTCAGCACAGGAACTATCCCATCCACCTTGAGAAGCACGGCTCTGGACGGCACTGAGTCCCCTCCAGTGGGGAGGAAGATGTCTCTAGGTCCCAAGTGACTCATTCATCTGACCTACAGGATCTCTAGATCTACATGCCGAACTTCAGGATTTCGTTTCTGGAAAAAAAAATCTCCACATTAATCACAGCAGAACAACTCCTCTCACTTCAAAATTCTTTCTGATTGTTAGAACAACTAAAAACATTTGCCATACTAGTAAGTGGAATCTACGCATTAAAAAAAAAAATCGATGCAAATATACTAGTAACAGGACAGGAAGTAACTCCACCTCCCTGAGTCTGTTCTTGTGTTTATACAAAGATGCTTTACAGATCTCATATATGCCAATTATGAAAGCACTAAAAACCATAATATCCCTTTTTACAGTGAAAAGAAAATCACTGCAAAACAATAGCAATCAGAACTAATACATTTCTAACATTGCATGACATAGTTTAGTAGTTCATATAGTCTAAGGCAAACACTATGCTAAAAACAAGTGAAGATAGGATTTTTAAATAAGTCTGTTCTCATCACACACACACACACACACACACACACACACACACACACACACACACACACACACTCTGCCAGTAAAGCACCACAGCTTCAGAATGGCAACTATAATTATACAGACATTCACTAAGATGTATAGATTCCAGTGTAGGTCTGTACAAGTGCTTGTCTGAGTGGCTTAATTTAATCATGTGATTGTTTGTTGTTGTTGGGATTTTGTTTGTTTGTTTGAGACAGGGTCTCTCTCTATATCTCTGGCTGTCCTGGAACTTACTATGTAGACTAGAATGGCCTCAAACTTACAGAGATCTACCTGCCTCTGCTGAGAATAAAGGCATGTGCCACAATGATCAACTATTTGAAAGTTCTTTACAATAAAGTGACAGACAGACAGACAGACAGACAAACAGACAGACAGACAGAGGCTTTCCTTGATCCTGAGGCTGGACTCAGGATAGTCAGCAGGTAAGTAGAATGATACTTCATATTCTTTAATTAAAACTATCAAGACGCTGATATCATCACAGACTGAATGCAGAGGTGGATAAGGAAATCTAGCTATTTTCTAGTAAGATGATTAATGGCTTCTAATCTTTTCCACTAAAGGATTTTTGCAAAAAGGTGAAGTAACTGGAGAGATGGTTCAGTAGGTGAGAGCACTTGCTGCTCTTCCAGAGGACCTAGGTTCAGTTCCAAGAAGCTCACACTGTCTGTAACTCTAGTTCCAGGGGATCTGATGCCCTCTTCTAGCCTCTGCAGACACTTTACAGATGTGGCACACAGACATACGCACATGTAGGCAAAACACCCATACACAAAAGTAAAAATAAGAAAGCCGTCAAAAAAATATTTGAAGCAGGTCAGAGATGGTTTAGAGGTTAAGAGCACTGGCTGCTCTTCCGAAGGTCCTGAGTTCAGTTCCCAGCACACACATGGTGGCTCACAGCCATCTATAATGAGATCTGGTGCTCTTTCTGGTGTGCAGGCAGAAATGCAGACAGAGCACTGTGTACATATGAAGCAATGCTACTAGTAACATAGCTAATAAAGTACAATTATCTCCAATTAAACAGAAAGAAAATATAGAACAATGAAAGGGCATGTTTAGTACTATATTCTAGTTTTTCTACTTTTTGACTAAAGTCTGAAGTTTTCCTTTTATTTTTCTTTAGAACTTTTCAGAATTTTTTAAATTAAAGACAAAATAGCTCTTACTATCTGAGATACCAAGCAGGAAGCACAGTGATAGAAACACTGACACAAGAGGTTCAAACCATCGTACTGTACTCTACTTCACTGGCCAACCTACCTCCCCTCATTAGCCTATCAAATCCTTGCCTGCTAATGTTTTACAGGGTAAACGGAGTACATGCGCACACGTACGACACACTTAGCATGGTATCTACACAGAATAGGACTCCAAAAGCCAATGGTGTCATCAGAGGACAAATAAGACAACTATATCTTACTTTGAGCTCCTTCTCAAGCCTGTCTACTTCAGCTCCGAGAGTATCAATAATATTTTCTCCATGCTTCAGCATAAAGGCTTCTAATTGTTCAGGAGTTTTTACTTCTTGAATTTCCTATATATATATAAAAAAAAAATGCAAGCAGAAAAACAAAATTTTTAAATTACAATAGTATACGCACATCTTATTGTATACAAAAACATGCTGATAATAAAGTTGAATTAATTAGACAGAGTAGATTCACAATAATAATTATGAGTATCACATAACAATATGTGAACACACATCTACTCTCTCCACATCAGCTTAGCTCAAGCAGCACAGACAGATTAGATATACTGAGCGAAGGACAATTCATGTCCTGAAAACTAACAAACCACTCAAAAAGGCAATTTAAAGTTTATTCTCCCCCTCCTTTTCTTTTAATTTATTTATTATGTATGCAGTGTTCTGCCTGTAGGCCAGAAGAGGGCACCAGACCTCATTGCAGATGGCTGTGAGCCACCATGTGGTTGTCGGCAATTGAACTCAGGACCTCTGCAAGTGCAGCCAGTGCTCTCAACCTCTGAGCCATCCCTCCAGCCCTCAAGTTTATTCTTATTTCTAGAATTTTCTACTTACCAGTTTTAAATTCTGGTAACTTAATCCAAAGAATATAGAACAGCAAAATGGGCTGGTGTGCTATTGTATTCTTAATAAAACACAAAGATCTGGAGTCAAAGATCAGACTCATGTGAATTCCTATATATGGTTCTAAAACCTTAGACAAGTCATTAGTCTGTTGTTTAAGTTTGTCTGTATGTTAGAATCTATTATTTCATTACCATATAGGGTTGGTGAGAGTAGGTTACATAAAACATGTAAGTTTGATCTTTATTTATAGTGTCCCCAGACTCACTATAAATAAAAAGTTCTCTATCAGACTTGAGAACTAAGAAATCCATAGCTGAAGTAACTCTAAGACTATAAAGACAAAAAATGACTTTAAAACTGTGGGTCACAGAAGAAAATGATGAATACATAAACTTACTTGTAGCATGTGTTCAATATCTTGCTTTTCCAAGTATGATCGTGTAACAACTCGTCCATCAAAATCAACTTCTGCCTTAAATCTGACTTTCCCTAAGCCCAAATCTGTGGCTTTAACATCATGGATTGCCCTGTGATGAATAACAATGCAGGTAAGTCTGAGTGTAACACTTCCATATTCTCATGGCAGAGAATTTGGCTTCCCCACCAACACTACAGACCACGTACCACCAAGCTCATCACTTTTTAAAACTGACCATCTAGGGGCTGGAGGGATGGCTCAGCGGTTAAGAGCGCCGTCTGCTCTTCCGGAGGACCCGGGTTCGATTCCCAGCACCCACATGGCAGCTGACAACTGTCTGTAGTTCCAGTTCCAGGCAAACACCAAGGCAAATAAATTAGTAAATAAATAAAGTTTTTAAAAAAAAAAAAAAAAAAAACTGACCATCTAGTTTGGTTTCTGTGCATATTGCCATACAAAAGTATAAGTGTAATGAATACTGTTTTATAATAATTTACATACACGAGTTATAAAGTTTGTACATTTAAAAATTACTAATTCTAAAGTGCTTTTCTAAAATATTATTAAGCTAATCTTATAAACCTTCCAACAGTCTACCCACATCAATTTCCCAACATTTATAACAGCAAAATTTTTATTGATAACAATATCTTTGAGTGTGCAAATCACTTTCCTTCCTCCCTCCTTCTCTCCTTTTCTGTGATCATGAGCTCCAAACGGGCCGGTGCACAGCAGTGCAAGCAAGCTACATAACAAGTGTACTCATGGCTGTGTGTTGCCTGGCAGGTAGAATCTTCTCGTAGTCCTGTAGTTACTGTTAGAATGGGCAAATAAAACTAATGCACAGGACTGATGAAGGCAGGAATGAAGGAGCACATGCTCAAACTCAATGCGGCACAGATGGGAAGGAGGGCAGCCACTCAATGAATGGCTCTGACTAAACCAAACACAAGGTGGTATCTGTATTTACAGAAGTGATTTTCTCAAGGTCACTCAGCAGGTGCACTGGCAGACAAGGGTTCTCCACACTCCAGATACCTTAGTCCAGGAGTCTACTACACAGGTCTGCCTCCCAAAAGGGAATGCAGATGAAGCATCAACTGCTTCACTTTCCTCCATCTCTAACACCCAAGGAGCAAATCTTCCCTATGAACTGTTGAGAAAGCCTCTACCTGTGTGATCAATCCCATCTGCTTTCTTTATAGACTACATAAGAAATAAGGCCTGTGTTCTGAAAACAGAGTTGTGCTAAAATGCCACCTTAAAAAAGACTCTCCTCGCTATCAGAACACTGAATTCTAATTTCTGAATGATCTCAAACCTATGAATCCAAGATTCCTAATCCACACAAAGAAGCTTCATCAACTCCCTGAGATGACATGAGAATAAACGATTCGAGGGCTACAAAGTTATAGACACTGGGGTATAAAATAAAACCTGTCTATATTGGCAAGATGCTATCTTATGTACTCATTTGTTTGCATCCTGTCCTCACAAAGTGCAGTGACGTGTTTCTTTGTTTAATACTTCAGGAATGGCTAATTCTATTCTGATGTAGCTGTTTCTTATGTCCTTGCAGCTAACTGAAGATAGAAAGCTCTTTGTGTCAAGCAGCCCCTGAGATGTTCCTGCTGATCAATGCCTCCTCTATCCTGTGTGATTCCCCTCTCCTCAAATGCAACCCACTTCTAGCCAAGAGAATATTTGGCAAAGTGATGAGATGTCATTTCCCTCATCAGGTAGGCTGTCTGTTGCTACTTTCTTGTTCAATCAATGACTACGCATCAGCTTACACATTTTGACTAAGCACACTGCCATGTTGGAGAGGCTTGTGTAGCAAAGAAATCTAGTCCTGCCTGTAGTGGGATTATGCTGGTAACATAAATATTTGCCCCGCCTATGGGTTTAATAAAAGCTGATTGTCCAAAAGACAGACAGACAGTGTGGGTGGGGCTACCAGGCTAAGAAAACTCTTGAGTACAGGGAGAACAGAGACAGATGCCAGACACAGAGCTGCCACAGACACAACGTGGAGACGACAGCAGACACAGAGGAAAGAAGCTGAAACGCTGCTCTGAGGCCTACCTCTGAAAGACCAAACCTTCAACACGTGAGTCCTTTGGGGGCATTTTGTATCTAAATTATAGCAATTATATATAGATAGTGGTTTTTTTGGGGGGTTTTTTGGCCATTGTTGGTATGGTGGTAGGGACTGAACCCTACGATCTCATGCACGCTTGACAAATGCTCTACTATTGAGCTACAGTCTTAGCATCCAAAATTAAGGCTTCCATTTTGCTATGAAGCCACATTGCTGCTAAACACCATTCTAAAAGCCTTCTGTGGGGCTGGAGAGATGGCTCAGTGGTTAAGAGCACTGACTGCTCTTCCAGAGGTCCTGAGTTCAATTCCCAGCACCCACATGGCAGCTCACAACTATCTGTAGTTCCAGTTTCCAGTTCCAGGCAAACACCAAGACAAACAAATAAATAAACATTATTATTATTATTTTAAAAAAGCCTTCTATATCTCTTTTGCTGATTATCTCTTAAGTCTCCAATTCTTCAAGTTTTATACCACTTAAAAGAAAAGGTCTGGTGGTACAGCACAGCACTTGCCTACCATGTGTAAAGTCCTGGGTTCAACAGTCATCACCACTACCACCACCAACAACAAGGTAAAAAGTCTCTGGGCATCGGGAGGCTTTTTTAAAGCTCAAAGACTATCTTCAAAAGATATATAAATGATATTTAGTTGGGTAATCACTTCCCCATGAATGAAAGTTCTTTTGCATTTTACACTTGACCTGTAAACATAATACAAATAAATATACAGCAGCATTGTTAAGTGGATCCTCATTAAAAATACCTGTGTGTACTCAACTATGTCTATCCTCCTTACAGCATCTATGACTTATCCATGAATATACAGGTTGAAAGAAAACTCACAAGAGGTTTCCTACATATACTTTCTTTCCTTGAGTAGCAGTTCACTACGTTTGTGTGAGACATCCAAAGAGCATCACTAGACAAGGCTGACCTTACTGAGGGGTCGCTCTCCAGGAGTTCAGTAAGCCGCTGTACTTGCTCTGGCTGTATGGATCGGCCCAGGAGTGCTTCTGTGTTAGTGTAGATCAGGAATGCAGAGACCACACCTAGTAAAGTGCCCACACCCAAGGAACCCAGGCTGTCATACAGTGGATTGCCTGAAAGAATCACAGAAGAAACAGAACATTTCCTATCATTCCAGTGAGCTTTAGAGAGCAAACAACCAAGATATCTGAAATTCACCCCGACTCCTTTAGTACTATGAGCTGGGGCAGGGTGGTGACTGCCTTTAACCTCAGCACTTAGAGTGAGTGGCCAGCTGGGTCTGTATAGAGCAGTGGTTCTCAATCTTCCTAAAGCCTCCACCCTTTAATATAGGTTCCTTATGTTGTGGTGACCCCCATACCATAGAATTATTTCACTGCTACTTCATAAATGTAATTTTGCTGGTGCTATGAACTGCACTGTAAATATTTGTTATTGAAGTTATCTGATATAGGACCCAAGGGGGTCATGACCACAGATTAAGAACTGCTAATATAGGGTGTTCTAGGCCAGCAAGGACTACATAGTGAGACCATGACTCAACAAAACAAAACAAAACAAAACAAATAACCAACCACTTCAGTATTGGTGTGGCATGTATCTGGAGGTCAGGAGACTATTAGGGAGACCCTGGTTCTTTTCTACCACTAAGTATCCTAAGGAATGAACTCAGGCCCTGAGTACATTTATTTGCTGAGCTATCTCATGGACCTTATTTAACTTTTAAAATTCTTAATAAAACTTTCATTTTACTAAAAATATCAATTATGTACTAGTTTTATTAATATGTAGTTGAAGTATATAACACAAAAAGCAAATGTACATGTCTTAATTGATCCACTTATAAAGAACAATCCATAAGAGTACCAATTATGGAATTCAAAATTATATGGTGATCTTTAGAAATACAAAGTTAAAAGAACCAGTTATTAGCACAGCCTTTGATCCCAGCACTTGGGAGGCAGACAGATCTCTTATGAGTTCAAGGCCAGCCTAGTCTACATGGTCAGGCTAGCTGGTTACCCAGTACAACCTGGGGGAAGGGAGTTCATTAATAAGTTATGACCAAAAGCAGAGGAAAGGTCAATCGGATCATCCTTACTGGAGAATGCAGCAGCAGCTCATCCTCTGATGTTATTTTAAATAAATGAGAAGCATGAAAGAAATTAATCACAAGGGAATCTGATCTCACAAGCTGAGTGAATGCTAAACAGTTCTTGTTTTAGAAAACAAAACATGGGGCTGGAGAGATGGTTAAGAGCACTGGCTACTCTTCTGGGGGACCCGGGTTCAATTCCCATCACCCATATGGTAGCTCACAACTGCCTGGAACTCCAGTTCCAGGGGATCTGACACCCTCATACTGACATATATGCAGAAAAAACATCAATGGGAATAAAGTAAAAATAAACAAACTTTTTTTTTTAAAAATCCAATCATTTTTTGTTCCAATTTTTACCTTTTAGCACTCAAAGGATTTAGCCAGCTACCAAAATGAGTGGGAGAACAATTAGGTCTATGAAGGCAGCATGTCTTTCCTGTTAGTAGGAGCAAGAAGACATGTGAACCAGAGCTTCAATGCAGAAGTACTTATTAAAGTCTCTGCACTATCTTAATGACCCATTACATTAGTAAATACCAACAGTACTGTCATAGGGAAGGGGTTAGAGTTCAGAAGGACCACAACTTTGACTCACTGTAGGCTAGTATGGCTTACAGTAATCTACTAATGCCTTTCTCATCTGGAGATAAGAAATCTAACTCAGAGAAATCTACACACCTTATCATTAGACTATAAAGTTAGACTGCAAAGTAATGGGTTTTATTGTGGCATTTTCAGATACATGTCATTACATCATTCCTTATTCACCACCCAGCCTGCCTGCTCAACATATTTCTCTTTGCTGTCATGTCACATGAGTTTTATTAACTTCTATTCTCTCCTCCTTCTTCCTAAATAACTGTTCTTCTCTGCTAATGGTTTTCTTTCTGCTTTCAACACACATACGCATGCACACACACCTAGATTCTGTAGGTAAGAGAAAATATACAGCATTTGTCTGACCCAGGATTATTTCACTAAACATAATGATAGCCAGCTCCATACAAATATGTACTTAAAAATTAGTATAAAGTTAATAGATAATAACTTAGTGGCTTAAACTTATTCAATGATAATACCAACTTCCCATATACTAGAGAGTTAAGTAGTAAAAGAGTATCACACATAACTTAAGAAATACTTACCTGTTACAGAGGTAAGGCCCATGCAGGTGGCTGCTATTATCACTCCTAAGACAGCTGCAGTGTCTTCCAATAGTATCACATTTGTACTGGGATCACGGCTTTCCATGACTTAATCATCGCAGCAACAGACAAGAAAAGAAAACTTCTGAAATCTTAATCTGACACTATCAAAAGCTAATTAAGTACTCATTTAAAATCAGTTTGTTAACTGACACAAGAATGTATGCAATTATAGTTTTTTTTTTTAAACACTTTTTTATTTTATTATTTTATTTAATTATTTGCCTTGATGTTTGCCTGGAACTGGAACTACAGACAGTTGTTAGCTGCCATGTGGGTGCTGGGAATCGAACCCGGGTCCTCTGGAAGAGCAGACGGTGCTCTTAACCGCTGAGCCATCTCTCCAGCCCCGCAATTATAGTTTTAAAAACCCTATTTATTATCTTAAATGTTAATAATAACTTAGATAGTAAAACTATCTTTCCAAATTGTACAGGTATATGCAGAAATAGAACAGCTCACCTAAGTCAAATCTAGATAGAGATGGAAAGCATCCCTATGCTCAAATGTGCTATCCCTATGCTCAAAAATTCTTTTTAACAGAGCTGATTTGTCCTCTGAGAGCCACATACAGTGAGACATATTTTATATCATTTGTTAGTAACAAAGCAACAGCACTAAATATTTTAAGCAGGATAAAAAGAAAAAAAATTATGTGGTTCTAAACTACATACCATACTTATAAAATGATGTTCCTTTGGCCTGAGCACTCCTGCGAAGTTCATTTATGGCAACAAGAAGTGTTGCTGAGAAAGAAATATCCTATCAGCAAGGAAGAAACTTGTTTCCAAACTTTAAAGACAACATTTCAAAAGACAATAAACACAATATATAAACTCCAGAGTTGGCAATAAAAAAAAGTTCTGTGCTAAAGTCACCATCAAGACGCTAATTAACCATTATAACAAAATGAATCTATGTTGAACCGTAATAGCTAACCATAACTACTACAATAGTCTTTGCCAGCTGAGAAGCCACTAGTGGGCAGCACTCATTAAGCATCAGCACTTCTGACCTTCCCAACCTTCGGAGGTCTATCAATTAAAGAAAAATCCCATAAATGTACAATTATAACCAGCCAGTCAGAAATCATACTAATTTTAAAAATGGATGAGGAATTAAGGAGATGGTTTAGAGGGTAAGACCTCTGCAATCTTGAAGACAGGAATTCAGATCTCAGCCCTTATATAACCATTTACAACACTCACATTTACACAGACACCTACATATAAACAAACAAACAAACAAATAAATAGATCTTTTAAAAGGTAAGTCAAGAAAATACCAAGTACGAAAAATAATCTTTCAAAGATAAAAAGCACTGAATTAGGTAGCTGGTACTAGAAATTATGTTACAATACTTTTGAGGCTACATTTTAGAAATTATTATTCTTATTGTAAAGTAATAGCCTTTTTTTCTGATTAATACTGCTAAAAACCAATTTTAAAAGTCAGTAGCATTATGTTTTTATATTTCCAATGGTCTGAGTAATATAGGCCACTCATGAACACAGCCTATTCCCCTTGACCTCGCCCATACAGCAACAACCACAGAATATTACAGAGACTTTCTACCTTAAAAAGCAGGCAAAGCTTAGGTTCGTAACTCCCCAGCACTAGCATAACTTGGTAAACTATAATGAATGGGTTGTTAAGTATACTAAGCTGAAAATAAATAGTTTTTGACAATACATACCTCCTTCAGACACCAAAGATCCTGCTAAAATACAATATGCCTAGAAAATAAAAATTAAGGTAAACAATGAACCAAGTATTTCACTAAAGAATTATAGCTACTCATGTGTAAACTTTGTAATACCCAATAAAATTGAATGTAAGATCTAATTCAAGCCAAGTACTAAGGATCTTGTCGGGAAACAACTCAGAGGAGGAGAATAAAATATGGACAGAAGTCAGGTGTAGTCATGCATGCTTTTAATCTCAGTACTTGGGAGGCAGAGGCAGGCAGATCTTTAGGTACAAAGCCAGCCTGGTCTACAGAGTGAGTCCTATGATAGCCAAGAATATGCACAGAACCCATGTCTCAATGCTCTACCCTCCACCCTAATTTTTTTAACTAAAAAAAAAAGGTTTAAAAAATATTAAAAAAAAAAATTCATGGGGGGAGAGCAAGGACAAAATACCTAAAGTCAAGGATTCTGAAGTAAAGCAAGTTTAATCTACTGAATCCATTATTTATAAAGTGCCTCATTCCTATTGAATGCTACTCAGTTACTCAAAGACAAGATATGTTAGAAACTTCAAGATGTAAACAATTAAAAATATACCATATTACTTTCTAACTGCTTTACCCCTGTCCAGTGATGTTATTCAAATTAAACAATAGGACAATGAGGTGCCACTAAACACATTCAGAATGAGAGAGGCAAGTTTTGTCTATTTAGCTGTGTAAAATGTACTATATGGTTAAAAAACAAAGTAAGAAACTAGCCTCAAAAATGTAAATAGAGGGTTAACCATGGTGACATTTGTTTGTTATTACACACACACACACACACACAATAATAGAATGCTAAAATAAGACTAGGTAATAGTCTATGACCAAAACAAACAAACAAAAATCTTATAAATTTATTCACATTCCAGAGTATTCTAGCACCAGAATAAAGTATATAATCTGCAGATGCCTTCAAAAGGAGTTAGGGCCTCTTTCTATCCAGCACTACTGGAAACAAGCTGCAGAGTAAGGAGGGTTAGGGGAACATTTCTATGATGAACTTGTTGAGTTGCTCAGATTGTTCAGTAGGCTCAATAAGTGCTCCCAGGAGTGTAAAGGTTATAGCCAACTGGGTCTGATGCACTGTGAACAGTAATCTGCAGGCAAGGCTACTGATGGGGGCCATCAGGAAGGAGGGGGTAAAAAAACAACCAGCCAGAGCCCCACAGAAAGTAAAATGTGGGGCTGGAAAGATGGCTCAGCAGTTAAGAGCACTGACTGTTCTTTTGGAGGACCTACCAAGATCTGACACCCTTACACAGTTATACATGCAGGCAAAACACCAATTCACATAAAAATAAATATTAAAAAAAGAAAGAAAGTAAAATGTATTGAGCATAGGTCTTAGCCATGGGACCCTAAGCTGGAGTCTTTGGAAATATTGAAAAGGTATTTTTTGCTAAATGCCTGGAAGCTGAGAGGAGCAGTATATGACCAGTCTGTTGTCTATCAGAAGCTGAAGGAGGCAGCATATGACCAGCTGTGTCTATTAGAAACTGGAGGGGGGGGGGAGTAGACCAGTCTGTCTATCCAAGGAGACTGAGCAGCAAAGTAGCCTATTCTCTAAGACATACCAATGAAGGGCAAGGTAATTTTAAGACCTACAAAGGCCAGAGCAGACCAGTGTTAGTACTTACTATTCCCTACCCTGTGTTGGGCACCGCCTACTGAACAGATGAGCTTTGGGCTAACAAGACTGTAAGTGACCAACCTCTTTTACCCATTCCCCAGGGCAGGCTCCTACTTGATGAAAGCCTCAGAATAAACACAAAACATTCAAACAAACTAAACAAGCCTCCTTTTCATTTTGCTTTAATTAAATGCAGCTCCAGCTTATGACAAGTAACTGGAAATTGTAATTACTGACATAAGGCGCTAAAAGTGAATAGAGTTCTTTTTTGTTCTACAATAACATCTCTAGAAAACTTGTTAGAAGTGCTCAAGATTTTAATCAAAGAGGATATGCTTACTAATTATACCTATGGAGATGCTTCTCTTTAACATCACTAATTGGGGGATAGAGAAATAGCTCAGCAGTTAAGAGCACTGGCAGTTCTACCAGAGGACCCAGGTTTGATTCCCAGCACCCCAAGGAAGCTCACAGCCTTTTGTAACTCTAGTCCCAAGGGAGCCAATATCCTCTCTTGGCCTTTGCCTGTATCAGACATACATGTACTGCACAGACATACATGCAGACAAAACACTCATACACATAAAATAAGTAAAAATTATTTAAAATCATCCCATCTGTGAATTCAGACATGATAAATACTCATGTGTAAAACAAAACTACAAATAAATAACCTGTGTAACATAGCCAAGAGGTACATTATTCTTATTCTCTAATACAATACAACAAAGTCATAGTACTCCATATATAACAGTGTGAGAAAAGAGGATCACCCATAGAAGGGATTCCATTGGTTGAGGATGAAGCAATCCCATGACTCCATGGTACCAAGAAAGTCCTGCGCCCATCATGAAAATACCAACACCACTAATCAATGAAGAAATATAGCGCATGTTTGAAAAGCCATACCTGGAAGATAAAAAAAAAATCATATAGTTTGCAAAACTGCAAACTAACTTTCAAAATGTGTTTAATAAGTCAATGAAAATGAAAAAAACATTTTTAGACTATTCAAATGGTATAGTTTTATATACTAAACATTGTAAGTGCAAAGTTCAAATTTCATTAAAAACCACAATAAAATAAGTGGGGGAAATTGCAAGATCTTTGAAAAATATATAAAAATAAATATTACTTAATTCAGGTAGTTTCTCATTTCTATTTCATATAGTCTACTTGGATTTATCAGAACTACTTTATAATTACATTCCACAGATGTCAGAAAAGTTCATCCTTTTTATAGTTTATATTTTATGTACATTGGTGTTTTATCTGCCTGTATCAAGGGTATTGGATCTCCTGGAAAAGGAGTTACAGTTATGAGCTGCCATGTGAGTGTTGGGAATTGAACCTGGTCCCCTGGAAAAACAGCCAGTGCTCCCAACCACAGGGCCATCTCCAGTCCCAAAATTAATCACTTAAAGATTACATTAAGATGTTTAATGGACAGGGCAATACTTTAATTTCCTTGGATTGTAGCTTCAAATTCAAAATGAACCATTAATTTGTACTATTTTAAGTACCAATATAGCCCTATTAGGACACTTGGAGACTATGACATTCTATGAGAAGTGTAATCATTTATTCATAAAAATGTTCCCTGAGAAATGTATTCTTAAATACTATTGTACTCTCTGGTAGAAACTTGTTCAAACAAGGACTCTTAACTCGAGTTAATGGAATTCTCTTTGTGCAAAGACATAGTCTAAGCCACAGAGAATCCCAATTTATGTGACAGTGTTTTACAAATTTGATTTTGGAGAAAATTTTATTTTCTCCAAAGTAACACCAACTATATGCTAATTTAAATTAATGATTAAAGTTGCACTGCTTCCATTTTATTTATTTTAAGACACTGTAGATTTTTTTTTATTATTATTGTTTTGTTTTTGGTGACAAGGTTTCTCTGTGTAGCCCTAGCTGTCCTGAAACTTACTCTGTAGATCAGGCTAGCCTCAAACTCACAGAGAACCACCTACAGCTGCCTCCTGAGTGCTGGGATTAAAGGCATGTGTCACCAGGTTCTTACTGAAAACTTGTATTATACAGATCCGCACTGCCTACTATAGTAAATCATTAGTCCCATGCAGCTATTTACATCTAAAAGTCTTTAAACTAAGAACTGTCCAAAATGTAGTTCACTGGGTAGTGTTAAAATGAGCTATTGACAATAACTTAAGAAGCAATCTGTAGGACATAAAATTTAAAACTTTACCCTCTTAAATATTTTGGTGTGGAAAAACAATAAGAAAACAATTTTTTCTCAAGAGATAGTAAAACACAGTAGATGTGTAATTAACATTTGTTCTCTATACTAGAAAACTAGTAATTCTAGAATATTAAAAATGTATTGTTATTATTAAACAGTAATGCCCTGCTTTCAAGTAAGGAAAGATATTTTGAAAGCACCAAGATGGACATCTTCATGGAGATAAAGGTGCTTTTTTTCTGTATTATCAAACTGTATTAATGAAGGCTGTAAGAAACATGGCAATAAATATGGAGCTCAAACGTTTGGGTGGCTGTTAATAGATGTAACAAAAATAAGTATCAGTTATATTAGGTAACTGACATAGTCAAAGTAATATATTCAAAAAAACATACTTTACAAATATCTAATTTTGAAATGTCATCAAAATATTTCTCAATCATAATAAAGGCATTAAGTAAGTATGAAGTATGCATTTTTAAAAAGGTTAGTAACAAAACTTTAGATTAAGTAGCCAATCAAGTTCAAATTGAAATATTCTTCCTTGAAACGAAATAAAATAGAACTCTAAAATAAGTGTTTTATTGTCAAATATGAAGATCTTCAGGCTATATTATAAAGCACAAAAACAATTTCAACTCCATTTTTAAATTATGCCTTGACTTTACTTTGACTCTTATACTTTAGACAATACAAAAGAAATGGCTAAATCTCAACTCATACTATAAAAGGCTCATTGGTTCTTATTTTAATGACTTATAGCAAATTCAAATCAGAGGCAGTGTCCTTACGGGTGAGAAGGGTCTGGCGTTTGAATAGACTTGCTGATGCCCAGTGCTAGCAAACCCTATGGAGAAGAGCAAACATAAGCACTGATTACAAAGATGGAGAATACAATGAGTAAGTCAATTTGGAAGATGTAAAGGATACCAAAAGAGAAATATATAAATGCACATCAATGGCTAAGTAATTATAGTTTAGAAAAATAAAGATAAACCAAAGATGACTCAAAACAACATCATTTATAAAGATGAAAAACTTCAAAGACAACTGGGCATGAAGGCACATGTGTAAATTCCTAGCACTTAAAGCAGAAGAACCAATTCTGAGTCTATCTTGAGCTGTAAACTGAGACCCATCTCAAAAACAAACCATACCAAACTAAACCAAGACAATAACCACAAAGAAATCTAAAACCCATCAGTAGGGAAATGCAGTGCAAATGATCAACTATAATAAATGATTTCTATAGCAGTTTAAAATAGCAAGCTAGTTTTCTGTATTAACAAGGAAAAAACTCCCAGAAGTCTTACTCAGTGAAGGGGTCTTGAATGTAGGCCAGTCCGAGCTACTCAAAGCACACAACTCTACAGAATTATGATTAGATTCAATCTATAGATTTCTATCTTATCTGCATCGAATTCTCCCCCACTCCACTTCTCTCTCCTTTGTGGTCGTGGGGATCAAACCTGCCTTCACATGGTCTAAGCAAGCACTCCCAACTTGCTCCAGCCCTTCTTTAGATCTTTCTAAAACTCTCAGCAAGATTATAGTTTTCAGTGTAAAAGTCTTGTGGACCTTTTGCTAGATTTATTCTTAATGTTTTGTGATACTATTATAAATAAAAATCTTAAAATGCCATTCTGTATTTCCTGATGTGATTATATATTGTCTATTTAATAAAAATAGTCTGATTATCACAGGACAAAGCCACCACAGAGTCAAGTGAAGAAGGTCAGGGAAAGGAGGCAGAAATCCATCTGGATCTCTGTGAGTACAAGTCCTTAAGTGAGCCAGGCAGTGCTGGCACACAACTTTAATCTTAGCTCTAGGAACCAGGAAGTAAGTTAGCTGGGTGGAGGAGGAAAGACAGGTAGAAGGAGGCAGGGCTTTTCCCCTTGTCTACACTTCCATTTTCAGCTGATGGAGGAGAAACTTGCAGTCTGAGGATGTGTGGAGACAGGCCTGAGGAGTTGGCTGGGTGAGAAGTGGCTGTGGTTTGCTTTTCCATTTCTCTGATATTTAAGCTTTTCCCCAATATTTGGCTCAGGTTTTTTATTATAATACCAAATAGAATTTGTGCAATATCCTGGGAGTGAAATGCACTGATTTGTATCAGGTTGCCTTCTGTATCTACTTGTTTTTTACTATTAAACTATTCTCAGAACAAAATTTATTTGACTATACTATAATTTTTTTTATATATATTGCTTGATCTCATTTGGTTATATTTTAAAGAATTTCTGCTGGGCAGTGGTGATGCACGCCTTCAGTCCCAGCACTTGAATTTAATCCCAGAACTCTTGTGAGTTTGAGGCCTGGCAGGTCTATATAGTCAGTTCCAGAATAGCGAAGGCTATACAGAGAAACCTTGCCTTGGCGGGTGGAGGGGGAGGGAGGGTATATGACGACAGAATGTCTATGTATGGCCCTGAAGAATACTGATAGGTATGTATGTTTTTCTCATGTGATGGCATTGTAAGTTTTTGTATCAGAGCTATGTAATGTTCATAGAGTTGAAGGCCACTGGTCTCCGTACCTCTAAAAAGTCTGTGCACTATCACTTTAATTAAAAGCTGGCTGAGTTCTCTTGGTACTGTCCCCTTGGGTAACTGAGAATCCCTTCATCTTCTTTGGTCTTCTTTATCTCTGGTCTTCTTTATCTCTGGTTCCAATATAGATGGTTTCTATTATTATAAATCAGGACTGACTCCTGTCTAGGGTTTAGTCTTCTGTTAATACTCTGCAGTGAGATTTTATGTCAGACATAATTTTCAGTCTAAGAGCCCCACTAAGTTCTTTTCTCTCACCTGCCAACTGAGTCTGTTTTATTAACTGATTTTCCTTCTGGTTGCGCCCAGTTTTTTTGCTTCTTGCACTGTCTAGTAGTATTCTCCTACTAACTGGGAAAATTAGCTGACTACTGTGAATGCCACCCTAAGTGTTTGGGGAATCTATTATATTCTCTAAAGAGCATGGAGCTTTGTTCTGGGAAACAATTAAATTATTTGTAGATAAACTTGGTCACTTACATTTCCAGGAAAGTGTGTTAAGGAGAGGTCTAGAATAGCCTTTATACTAGGGATAGTTTAGTTCCACTGCTAAGGTATAAGACCTCTGCTGACCTGGGTATCAGAACAATCTCTCTTATCTCACTTGGTCAGAATCTGGATTTAAGGTAGCCCTGGGTAAGCACTAGGAATTACTCAGCCTGTTGCCTGTTTGGTTTTTCTGCCCATACCTTGCACACGGGAAATTTAAGATTCAGCAAGGACTCAAGAAGATCCCTATGCAGACTTATGCATATTTTTTAGTACACAGTTCCTTCCTCTGAGGAACTCTGCCTTCTAATTTCCAACTACTTTGGATTCCTTGAACTTTCATACTTCTCATCCTGGCCCACAACTCCAAATGTATCTCTAAGCAAAAAATCAGAGAAATGAAATCCCACTGCAAAGGTATGGTCTTGTGCTTCTATTGTTCAATGTGTAAAAACAGTCACATTTTTTGTCTAGGCCTTTATTGTTTATGTATCAACAAAGTAAATTCAGTCTCTGTGGGTCCTTCACAGTTAAAAGCAGAAGTTCTATACATAATATTTTGCAACTTGACTATTTTACTTTGTTTGTCATGGTTATTACTCCAGTTAAAAGCTATTAGTTTTTAAAACCCATACATAATATTTGTGCTGGCTAGTTTTACATGAACTTGACACAATCTATAGTCTCTGACAGAATGGAACCTCAACTAAGAAAAACCTCCCTAAGAATGGGCTGAAGGCAAGCCTGCAGAGCAATTTTAGTGATTGATGGGGAGGGCTCAGCACACTGTGGGTGTTGTCACCCCTGGGCTAGTAGTCCTTGGTTCTATAAATAAGGCTGATTAAGCCAGGAGGAGAAGCCCATAAACAGTGCTCCTCCATAGCCTGCTTCAGCTCCTGCCTCTAGGTTCCTACCCAGTTTGAGTTCTAGCTAAATTGGTGAATTCTATGCTCAAATAAGAGTCCTGCCTCAATAAAGAAGACAGAGAAGTTGAGAAAAATATGTTAATCTTGGGCCTCCTCTTGAGCTCACACAGACACACACACACACACACACAGACACATACATACATACACACACACACACACACACACACACACACACACACCACAAAAAAAAAAAAAATCAAGCCCAAGGTAAATATTGCTAGCACTAATAGCAACTGCCTACCTTCTCCCTTTACAGAAGGTTTTGACCTACTTGACAGTGAGATGCATTTTTCAGTTTAACTTGTAAATACTGCTCTGCTTGTTTTTCATTTTATTATTCCTTTAAACTTTATCTTAAATGTTCTTTTCGGCTGGGCAGTGCATGGGTATCAAAGTCAGGGCCTCTCACTTGTTAATCACATACTTTACCAATGAACTAAGTAGCAGGCTTATATATACATTCCTGTACCTGTATCTTTCACTGAAAATTCTCTCAATTTTGTTCCAACATAAATCAAGTATAAATAATAGAAGAATATCATATTCTTTAAAATGAGTCACAAATACATAAATAAAATTTATATATATCTGTGTATACACACATGCACACACACATATATTTTAAACAAAGGCTTAGGTTTTTAGTATTCACAATTTGGGTCAAAGAGACTTTAAAAGGTTACTTTAACTTTTTTTTAAAAAATCTTCATTTGCAAGTTAAGGTACATAATTCAAACTACCAGTCTAATGTATGTTAAACAATTAAACAGCACTCTATCTTTATTCAAAAAATTTACTGGCTCTCACAGCAATGAAAAATTTATATTTATCTGGGCATGGTGGCACATGCCTACATAGTGAGCTCCAAAACAACCATGACTACATTTAGAAACTCCCTTTAAGAATCTCTTCTATAGGGGATGGAGAGTTGGCTCGGTAATTATGAGTGTGCACTTATTCTTGAAAAGGACCCAGGTTCAATTTCTAGCACCCACATGGAGGTTCACCACCTCCTCAGGCACCAGGAATACATGTGGTGCACAGATGTACATGGAGGCAGAATACTCACACACATAAATTAATAAAAAATTAAATCTAAAATAAACAAATGAATCTCTTCTATAAAAGATTGTGACCAAAATTGTAGTAAATGATGAATTTGTACTTCCAATCTCATTGTTGGTAGTTCTTAAAGCATAAAACTTACCATTGATAATTTACTTATATATTTGTGTCACATTCTAAAGATTATGATATAGCTCATATAGTGCCTGATCCACTCTGTCTACATGTGCTAGCGTAACAGGCATGTACCCCATAGCCAGCATATCATTACTTCTGTACTGGAGTCCTTCATTATTATTCAAAAATTAGTTTCAGAACCAATTAAGGAAACTTAAATTTTCCTTTTTTTTTTTTTTCTTTTTTTGAGACAGTGTCTCACTATGTAGCTCCGACTGTCCTGGAACTTACTCTGTAGACCAGGCTGGCCTCAAACTCATAGAGATCTGCCTGCCTCTGCCTCCCAAGTGCTGGGAATAAAAAAAGACAGTCACACTAAGCTCGGCAAAAGTTAAATTTCCAATGCTCAAGTTTGTTATATAAAATAGATGTTTTCAAATAACCCACAAGTATCCTCTTATATTTTAAGCCATGTCTCTTTTACTTTTCATGCCTAATACAATTACAACATACATTATTGTTAAACTCTACTGTTAAGAACAGTAATAAGGTGGGGGTGGGGCTGGAGAAATAATTAGGCCATGTTTTTACAGAGGATCCAACTTTCATTCTCAGCATGCACAGTGGCTTTGTAACTCCAGTCCCAGGGGATCTGATGCCCTCTTGTGGCATTAGACATCTATATGGTACACAGACATATATGCAGATATAACATGCACACACATAAAATAGGCAAAATTTAAAAAGAGAAAAGAAAACAAGAATAGTGATAAGAGCAGAAGTCTGTACAGTATAGAGAAAAACTCTCTCTTTCCCTCTCCCACTCCAGCGTCTCTCTGTGTAGCTCTGGCTGTCCTAGAATTCACTACATAGACCAGGCTGGGTTCACACTCACAGATACCTATCTGCCCTTCCCTCCAGAGTCAGGACTAAGGGTATGCTACCATGCCTATCTCTTTTTTTGTATTTTTAATCCACAGCTAGTTGTGAGGATATGAAAGCACAGATGTAGAATCCACATATACAAAAGCCACTGTTCTTAAACACTCCAACTGAAAAAGCTGCATTTCCCCAAAAACCAACTGCAGAATATTTTTTTAACAGATCACTTTCTGACCAAAGCTTATAAGAAATTAGTTTAAAACTAATAAAGCATTACCTCCTTACCTGGTTACAAGTATCAGATAATGAATGTATAGCTTCTGAGAACATACTTGCTGAACCCGTATAAATCCAGGCAAGGAATTTAAAAAAGCAGTTTAAGCCATTACTAGAAAAAAAGAAAAAAAATTTAACATATGTTTGAATTAAAACTTTCCATCAAAAGTTTATTTAACTGACTTTATAGTAGATTCTATTAAAAGTGAATTTTAAAAACTCCCTCCAGTTCAGGGTATAAATATAAAAGACATGGAATATGATACCATTAAGTATGTAAGAAACAATCCTATATATTGTAGACTTTGTCTTTTTGATACTACATATGTTATTCCCAGGTAATCTTAAGTACTGCTGTGGTTTTACTTATCTGTAGACTAATGATTCATAACTCTAATCTCTAGATCTCCCCCTTGAGCTTGAGACAATATACAGTAACAATACTTATCAAGCACATATTAGGTATTAGGTACTATGCTAATTATTTTATACATTCCTCACAAGGAAGGCTGTAATTTTTACTCCTACTCTACTGGAAGAAAGAATTAATCCTGTTGACCATTTCCTCATAGACACCCTTACAGACACCTCAAAAAATGAACCAAAGATCATTTCCTCTCCTCCTGTCCTGCCCATTTCTGATGTCCTATCAGAGCAACACTTAGCCACTGTCCAAGCAGAAGTCACCATTCTTGACATCAATTCTAAATATTCTAATTAGATCTCATCATCCTTAGTCCTTATTGGAAATTCTTTCTTCTAGTCTAGGGACCTCCAATCCTCTAAGAATCATGTTATTATATATTTTCAAACCCTTTCAAAATTTCTAATAGGCATTTTTAAGAGGTTTTTAAAAAAAACTACTGGTTCACAAAATTAATGCTTTTTTGTAGCCTATTGCTACAAGAAAACACTATGACCAAAAAGCCAATGGGAAGGAAAGGGTTTATTCTCCTTATATTCCACACTGCTGTTCATCACCAAAAGAACTCAAATAGGGCAGGAACTGATGCAGAGGCCATAGAAGGGTGCTGCTTACTGGCTTAGTTAGCCTGCTTTCTTATAGAGCCCAGGACCACCAGCCCAGGGACAACACAATCCATCATGGACTGGGCCCTCCCCTATTGACCACTAATTGAAAAAATGCCTTACAGCTAGATATAGTGGAGGCATTTTCTCAACTGAAGCTCCTTTGTTTCTGATGGCTCTAGCTTGTGTTAAGTTGACACACAAAACCAGTTAGCACATAGACTGAAAATTAACTAGCAAAATGGATAAAAGATAAATAAAATAAGCATCAAAGAGCCAATGGGGGAAAAGAAGTTTATTAAAACATTTAATAAAAACATTGTTTCTTCCAAAGTTAAGTGGGAGAAAATATAAACACATATAAATACAGATATACTCTTTAACTGTGACCAGAGATGGCTTGGAGGACACTGCCATTGTAACTTAAAAAAAAAAAATGACTCCGACAAACTGCACCTAGTATTTTCTAAGGAGAAATTTAGATCCACATCAAAAATACAAAAACCCAGTGCAGATGTCCAAACGCTTCCCTATCAACTCAGTGGCCATGGCGTGGCTCAATTTCCACTCTATGTGGCCTAGCCACCAGGTACTACATCTATACATTCAAGGACACACATATTAAAAGGTATATATTTCTACTTTAAAAGCCTTGTTTTGCAAAACTCACATGCAGATGGCAACCATCACCACTTTTCCTGGTCCCTTAAGGAACACTGACACCGTCCTGGAGCGTGGCTGTAGAGAAGAACAGAGATTTCCAAAGTGGAAAATGGTTCTGACACGGCACACGATTGATTCTCTCTCAAAACCTCTAAATGAGGCTTACTTTTACATTCTTTTCATCCAAAATTTCTCTTTAAAAGAAGTGTAGTCTGGGCTGAGTGATGGTTGTTAAAGAGCATGTCCTATTGCTGCAGAAAATGCAGGTTTAGTTCCAAGCACCTAAGTTGGGTGGATCACAACAGCCTGTACCTCCAGCTCCAGATGACCTGACACCTTCTTCTGTCCTACGAGGGCATCACATCACATGCACATACCTGCCCCCAACCTGACACATACATATGTGTAATTACATAAAATACATTTTAAAGTATGTAGCATTATGGGTACTTTTCCTAAACCTCAGATGCTTTTTTTGTTTCTAGGATTCCTAGCCTGGCCACTTGTAGAAAAGATCTGAAATGGCTACAGAGAAACCAGCACTAAAGTGATAAAATGTTTTGACCTGAAATTCACATGCTCTAAAAATATTCCATTTCGGGGCTGGAGAGATGGCTCGGCGGTTGGGAGCACCGCCTGCTCTTCCAGAGGACCCGGGTTCGATTCCCAGCACCCACATGGCAGCTAACAACTGTCTGTAGTTCCAGTTCCAGGCAAACACCAAGGCAAATAAATAAATAAAGTTTAAAAAAAAAAAAAAAAAAAAAAAAAAAAAAAATATTCCATTTCTTGAACCATTTGTTAACTTGAAAGGTGGCAGGTCTGATACTTTGGTTTAACTCAGCATTCTCTCAGCACCAAAGACCTCCAGGGAAAATTGTCTAACTGCCTAATAGACCAAGTAGAGCACCATTCAAGAGAAGTACTTTTCTGAGCTATCTCTCTCTGATGTTACTGAATATGCATCCACTTCCCTGTTGTCTCCCCTCACCCTTCCTTCTCCCCCAGGGATGTGAGCACCAGTCCAGTGGGATCTGGGACCTACGTCTAGTCATTCTTCCCTATACCTGACCAAGCCTCACCTTCTCTATATAAAGCTTTGTTCACCACCCACAGGTCAATCCACTATAAATCTATTATTATACTTTACATCTCTATTAAATTTATATAGTTGTATTTATCTTAATGTCATTTATTCACAATGCTTAGTGTGTTGTTACTGTATGTCTGGCACAGGACCCTTTACTCTAGTAGATGAGGCCAGAAGAAATCTAAAAAAAATCAGATCGCGAGGAGTATCACAAAGAAAAGAAAGCTGAGATACAGTGGTAGTAGGGGAGTATTATCTTAGCTATAAAGTCAGGAAAAGAGGCTTATGACAAGGAAGCAATCATGAAAAATCTATTAGGGGCATGTCTGAGGAAGTTTGTGGCAAATCCAAAGTCACTGAAATAGACACGAAGTCAAGGACAAAGTAGGGCGTGTAGGGCCACTGTGCTGAAGCCCAGGAAGCATGAGAAATGCATTGTAGGAAGGAGTTGAGGAAGAAGCAAAGGGAGTAAGAGTGCACACAGGGGCCATACATCACAGAACTTTGTAGACTATATTTTGAATTTGACACTAAGGGCAAAAAGAAACCATTGGACAATTTTAAGCTGAGATAACACAGTCTAATTTGGGCCTTCAAAAGATATTGTCTGTGATGTACGGAACAAGCAGTAAGTGGATAAATTAACTAAAAGAGTATCCCTGCATGAGATGCTAAGGTTAGGCTAAGGCCTCAATAAGGAACATGGTAATAGGTAGGCATATTAGAAATCTATTTTGGAGATGACAGTGGAGCATACTAGTGAATTTAAAGCATAAAAGGGCCCATAAAAAATCTAGTGGAAGCTGAGAAGATGGCTTAATGTTAAAAGTCTTACTATGTATGCTGGCTAATTTTATGTCAACTTGATACAACCTATCTAAGAGGAGGGAGCTTCAGTTAAGAAAATGTCTCTGTAAGATTGGACTGTAGTCAAGCCTGGATGGCATTTTCTTAAGTAGTGATTGATGGGTGGGGGGCAGCCCATTGTAGGTGGTGCCATCCTAGGCTGATGGTCCTGGATTCTATTTTTTTTTTTTTTTAAAGCAGGCTGCCAAGCAGTGGTAGCAAATGCCGTTGATCCCAGCACTTGGGAGGCAGAGGCAGAGGCAGGTGGATCTCAGATTAAGAGGTCAGCCTGGACTACAGAGTGAGTTCCAAGACAAGACAGCCAGGGCTACACAGAGAAACCCTGTCTCAAAAAACCAAACCAAACAAACCAAACAAAAAGAAAGGAAACAAGGCGGGGAGGGAGGGAGGGAGGGAAGGAGGGAGGAAGGAGGGAGGAAGAAGGAAGGGAAAAAGGAGGCTGAGCAAACTAGTAAGCAGCACCCCTCCCTGGCCTCTCCATTGGCTCCTGCCTCCAGGTTCCTGCCCAGCTCCTGCTCTGACTTCCTTCAGCGATAGACTATGGTATGGAAGTGTAAGCCAAATAAACCCTTTCCTCTCCACCTTGCTTTCTGGTTATGGTGTCTGTTACTGACCAACACTAAGACACTATGCAAGAATGAAGAGCTCAGCTTGGATCTCTAACATCCATGCTCATGCAGTGTTCATCTATAATACAAACATTGGGAAGCAGAGACAAAAGGGGATCCTGAGGCCTTGCTGGCAAATTAGTCTGGCCTAATTAGTGAGCTCTGGCTTTAGTGGAACGGAAGACTGTCTCAAACACTAAGGTGAGATAACAATACTGTTAGATACTTGACATCAATCTCTAGCCTCTCTGTGAACACAGACATATATATGCCATCTCTTCACCCCCAAACTAGTCTCTAATGTTTGAAGATCAGGTTAACAATGGAGAGCCTTCTGCAAAGAGGACTGAAAGAGGAAAGTGACAAGGAAAGATGGTTTGGGGATTCTAGTGAGCAAGGAAGCTGCTGCTGCTGGACTTCAACACTTTCTCCTATCTCCGGCTGCCATAAGGAGGATCCTTCCTGCCCATCCTGCAGGCTTCTGTACATATCCTCTCCTCCCTCTACCACTCCTTGGAGCTTGACTAAGTTTAGTAATGTAGTTAGACAAAATCTTGAGAGGATGCTGGCTATGCTTCCTAGGGTTGGCTACAATAATGGGAAGGTCAAAATAATAAGGAAGGGGGGCAGGGATGTGACAGGGAATAAAGACTAGATCTTGCTATGTGGCTCAGGCTGGCTCTACCTCAGAAGCACTGGAACTTGTTAACATAGGGTTTAGACTCTTGAGCTATAGGTGAGAACAATATGTAGTAGTTTGAGGTTTTAATGGGACTTCATTACATAGTTGGTGACAATTCTGTCCCTCTTGCTGGCTACAATTGGTCTTGAGCCACCATGTGGTTTTGCTGGGAATTGAACTCAGGTCCTCTGGAAGAACAGTCAGTGCTCTTAACCTCTGAGCCATCTCTCCAGCCCCTACAATTGGTCTTGAAAAGCCAGGATGTTCCATAATGAAAGTGTAATAATTATTAAAACAATTTTAATTCAAACTTGTATTTTATGCAGTGCAACTTGGCAAAGGAGTGAGACTTCTGTTTTAGGCGATATGAAAGCAAACTGCAATTTTGTCTATGCAGTTTCACTTTTGTACCTGCCTAGTGCTTTGCTTTGTTTTGTCTTATGCTAGTTCTGGAACCTAGAAATTTAAAGAGCACATAAGTATCACATGAACAATAGCAAAAACATGAGCTTCTACCTTTAAAGGCCAGGCCCTAAAATATAGTCCAAAGCCAGCTGCCATTGGTTTCTTGCTGAACTAACTGCCTTAGGAGCAAGAGAAGGAACTGGGCAGGACAAGTCTCCTGCATGTGGCTTCAACTTCACTCTGCTTTATAAGACAGAAACTCCAACATGAGTCTAGATGTATACCATCTCCTGTTCACTGAAAACTATGGAGTTGTATATTTTTATTATATTGGGAATATGTCAAATTCTTAAGAGATGGAAACAGTAAAAAAAAAAAAATGGTGGAAAACTGTTGCTTAAAATAAAAAATAAAGATTTCTTTAATGGCGGAGGTTGAAACACAAGAGGGAAAGAAGACCTTTAAGATCAAAAGAGAATGTTATAAAACTCCTCAGCAGACCCCCGACATCTAAGGAAGGCTGCGGTGGTTGTCGCCACTCTCCCTGCTCTACCATGCCTCCCAAGGATGACAAGAAGAAGAAAGATGCTGGAAAGTCACTCGGTAAATAAGTCTGGTGGCAAGGCCAAAAAGAAGAAGTGCTCCAAGGGCAAAGTTCAAGACAAGCTCAACAATCTAGTCCTATTTGACAAAGCTACATATGACAAACTCTGTAAGGAAGTTCCCAACTGTAAGCTTATTAATCCAGCTGTGGTCTCTGAGAGACTGAAGATTCGAGGGTCTTTGGCTAGGGCAGTCCTTCAGGAGCTGCTTAGTAAAGGATTTATCAAGCTGGTTTCAAAACGCAGAGCCCAAGTAATTTACACCAGAAACACAAAGGGTGGAGATGTCCCAGCTGCTGAAGATGCATGAGAAGGTTCAATCAGCTGTACATTTGGAAAAATAAAACTTTTGTTAAATCAAAAAAAAAAAAAAAAAAACCTTTTCAGCAAACTCAAACCACACAGCTAAAGGATGGAGAGTAAAGAAGAAAAAACACTGGCATGAACTACATCAGAAATAATGACAAGGCCCAAAAGGGTCCAGCCTGAGAACAAACATCTGGAGAATACGGAACCAGGGAGAGCTAGGATGCACAGCCCTCTTGGCAAACAGCCTCAAAAAATGTGCATAAGTTCCACAATAAAAAAAAGCTAGAGAACACTATCTTTTTTTTTTTTTTTAGATCAAAATAACAAAATGATAATAATTATTGAGGCTGGATCTCTATCAATTTTTTATTTATTTGGAATTTTCACAATTAAGTTTGTCTTACATTGTTACAAGTATTGCCACTGCGTCTGATGGCCTGAGTCACCCAATAGTAGAAGGGAAGCACCATGGCATATGTACACTAAATAAATATTAAGGTTTCTAAATTACCACAGATGTCATAGAGGATTGATTAGTAGAGAAAGCTAATACACATTACTCAAAGCACCCACTGCAAAGTAATACTGTGGCTGTGGAGCTAAACTTATTCAGTGGAGACAGGTACTTTCAAGGCTTTGAAGAACTGTGGTAAGAATTCACAAAGTCAGATCCTAAGAACAGGCATAAGAAAGTAGAACCTATTAAAGGGGAAATGAATTAAGGAACGTTGCAAAAGTAGATTGTCAGAGGGTGAGCTACTACTCTGATGAGAGAATGCTTTTGGTAAACTAAGGACATTGTGACTTATCTCTTGCTATTAAGAGTTCCCATGAGACAAAAAGAATATAACAGGAAAAGTATCTGTATCCAAAGTAAAAAAAAATATATATATATAAAGGAGGCATGTAATCCTAGCATATAGAACTGCCCATATCAACAGATATAAGAGGCAGATGTCACTGGCCTAAGTTATTTCACACTATAAGGTGTAGCGGGAAATCAAAATCTACACAGATAGAATAATAACAACAGAGTACTAAGACGGAGAGGGGCGTGGTCAACGAGAACGAGCTTCAAAAATAAAACGCCCAAAAAAAGGACAAAAGACAAAAAGCCGGCGTTCTCTCGTGCAGGGCCGGGACCTCTCGCGAAGGTTCCGGACTGGTGGGGCGGTTTCCAGACTGGTGACACGGTTTCCAGACTAGTGGCGCGGGTTTCAGATGTGTGGCATGTGGCACAAGAACTTTTGTTTAAAAACGCTCCAGCGCGCTGCAACCTTACCCCTTCACCTCTTCTTAAAACCTCCGTTTTATAAGCAATTCTCACAAAATAAACATCATTTAAAACATATCTCATGGGGAGTCGTTACCGTGATAATTGTCGCCCAACGTGGGGCTGGTTCCACAGAAACCACGGGCTCCTCACCCGCAGACCCAGCCAGTCTGAGTGGCCAGTTTGGTTTCAGATCTGCGCACAGATCTCTTACACAAAGCTAAGAGCGGATCTGCACGCAAATCTCCTAAGATAATAAGGTAGTGACAGTCACCTTGTTAACACCAGGAGAAATTCTAGCTCCCAAGACATGGGATTTTAACCTTCAGACCACATCTTCAGTACTGCATCCAGATAGGGCTCAGAGAAAAACCAGAATCAAAATGAATGGAGAGGGAGGTAGATGAGTTAAAAGCCAACTACAGCAGACAGCTGTGCCCAATTGTGAACTATGGAAAAAGGGGGCCAAGTGTCAAGTGCTACCCAGAGAAAAGATAATTTGCATGAGCAGCGTTTGCCTCACGTATGCAGTAACTTGGTTTGTTCTGAGAAAAGTCTCACTCTAGTCACTGCTAGCTCTAATGTGTGGCAATGTTACTGCTTTAGCCTCCCAAATGCTTGTATCACAAGCAGGAGTTATGACACTCAGCTATAGTATTTAACTCCTTTTTTTCCTCTTCTTTTGAGAGAGTGAGCAAGTGAGAGAGGGAGAGAGAGTCTGTGTGTGATTCTTTTGAACATGACCACACTATGTAGCCCTGGCTGTTCTGGAACATAAGGAGATCCTCCTGCTTCTGTCTTCTGAGTGCTGGAATTATAGGCAACAAACCATCAGAGATACCTGCTCGTTCTTGATGGGAGATCCCTCCCAGGTAAGTTGAAATGGAAAGTCTACCTGAACATAGATTGGCTTTGTGCTGTTTGTGACTTTGGAAAGAGCCATTTCACTGGGATGAAAACCCAACTGGACTGAATTTAAGAGATAAGAGGACATTAGACACTGAATGAAAATTTTCTGTATTTCTCCTAAATACTAATTCTTTCTTGTAGAAAAGATAGTATTTAGAAGTTTATTATCTGATGATGTCAAAATGAGGTACTTATTGATTGGCCCCACTTAAGGCCCATGCCAACTGAGAAGCCCAAGTCTGACTTTGCCTGGATGACCAGGATCTAGAGACATGACAGCCCAGAAACCTAGGATAGAATCAAACATGACTGGCAAAAAAAAAAAAAAAAAAAAAAAGGCAAGTAAATGATTACTAATGATATTCTATTATACTCAGAGATTGGTGCCCAGTTGTCATCAGAGGGGCATCATCCGGCAACTGATGGGAACAGATGCAGAAATGCACAGCCAAACACTAGGAGACGTCAGGGGAACCCCACAGAAGATGAGAAGGAAGGATTGTAGGAGCCAGAGGGATTGAGGGTACCGTAAGAATCAACTAAATAAGGCTCATAAGGGCTCACAGAGACTGAAGTAACAACCACAGAACCTATATGTTCTCTAAGCTAGGGTCTCTGAATGTACCTTATGGTTGTGTAGTTTGGTGTCCTTGTATGTGTGTGGTGTCTCTAACTCTTTACCTATGTGTGAGACCTTTTTCCTCCCACTGGGTTTCCTTGTCCATCTTATAAGGGCTTATGCCCAATCTTACTATATCTTGTTAGATCATGTTTGGTGGCTATTCCTGAGGGGCCTGCTCTTTTTCTGAAGGGAAATGGAAGAGGAGTGGATCTGGGGGAAAGGAGGGGTGGGAGGAGGGACTGGGAGCAGTGGAGGGAAGGGAAATTGTAATTGGGATGCAATGTATGAGAGAAGAATAACAATTAAAAGAAAAAAAAAGAAAAAATTAGGTACTTGTGACAAATTCAAAAGTCTGACTTACAGGACTAGGTCTTTATAAACCATTAAAAATTTAAAATACTGTAGCTTTAAAGTGCATCTAATCCATCTAACCTAACCATAGCATACCCAGCCTGCTTCAAATGTGTTCAAAACTCCTAGATCTGCTTAGCAGAGTAAAATCATCTAGCATAAAGCCTATTTTAATAAAATATTACCTATAACTAACTGAGCACTACATAGAAATTAAATACAGAATGGCCATATGCTTATGATTCCATACTATCAAGTCAATAAATTACAAAGTAAACCACTTTATGTCAGAAGCCACTTGTACATCTGTTTTGCTTTTCAGTAAAGTATGAAGCAGAGTTGGAAGCTGAGAGACAAAAGGTAAGGCTGTAGAAAGTTTGGGAACAGAGGAAAAAACATACACTAAGCTATTTTACAGTGAGAGCATGTATTAATGAAGTCACACAAAATGTCCACAGACTGTGTACAGCCAAATAATAAAGAACAATCAAACTGACTGTAATTTTCTCTTTCAAGGGATGCTTTTATGCCCAAAAGCAGAGAGCTGACAGTTTCAATACTGACCAAGAACTTGGAGAAGAAGGAGTATATCCATCCATATGTCTGACATATGCATGAGAGATATATGAAAGACAGAAAATCCTTCTAAAAAGTAAGCAAATAACCTCCTGTATCTATATATGCTTAAGAATCCTAGGAAACTCAAGTCACAATTTTAATTTCAAGAAAACAAAACAGAAATAAATAGATGTCAGTTCAGTTAATTACAGTGTACTCAAGAAAAATGTTGGATTATTATCAAAAACTTGCTACAATTTCTTGGACTATGATCATAGGCATTTCACACTATATTGAGTTTGTCAAATAACACGTACATATAATTAAAAAGATATCCTTACCTTTGTGTTTCCCAAGAAATCGCCATATTCTCTTAATATTCTTTGGTTTCTAAACAGCCCTATAGGAAGTAGAAAGTAAGTTTAGGTCATATATATTCTTACTAATCTGTCTATATTAATATGACTATTCTTTTATTATTAAATGGTTGAGGGTTGAGGGTATAAATCAGTAAGGAGAGTGCTTGCTTACCATGTGGAAAGTTCACTACCTGAAACCTTATATGCCAAGTGTATCACATACCTGTAATCTAGCATTTAGAGGGTGAAAACAGGATAATCAGTTATCCTTGGCTACATAGCAAATTTGAGGCTAGCATGGGTTATGTGAGACCCTGACCATCCCTCTCATCTGAAGGAATGTATTCAGGATGTTTCTTTACACAGATATGGAAAAACAGGATTACATTGGTATCTATGAAGAACAAGATGTACAAGTGTATAGGCATATGCACAGTACCTTCCCATTTCTTTATGTTAAAATGTGTGCTTACAGGTTACTGGAGAGATGGCATAACGGTTAAAGGAGCTTGCTGCTCAGTCATGAGAACCAGGGTTTGGATCCCAGCACTACCACCCATGTTTGGCAGTTCACAAATGCTTATAATTCCAACACCAAGGGACTAAATGCCTTCTTCTGGGGCACCTGCACACACAGGTGCACACACTCACAAAGACATGCACACATACAAATACATAAAATAAATCTTTTTAAAAGTGTATATGTGGGGCTGGAGAGATGGTTCAGAAGTTAAGAGCACTGACTGCTCTTCCAGAGGACCTGAGTTCAATTCCCAGCAACCACATGGTGGCTCACAATCATTTAGATAACATCTGGTACCTTCTTCTGTATACTGTATACATAATAGATAAATCTTTTTTAAAAAGTGTATATGTAAATTTTAAAATGTATTGGAAATATTCTGAAAGGAATATCTATCAACAGTAGTTATCTCTAAGAAGGAAAATAAAAGCATTACAGAAGAAGAAAGAAAACATCACTCTACATTTCAATATTTTTTGGAGAGTGTTGGAAAATCAAACTGCATTCCTTTTGACTCCTACATACATAAAATACTTATGGCATCAATAAGTACATTTATATAATTTAAATCATGTAAAAATAAATCTCACAGTGCCCTAAACTTCAGTTCTAAAACACTAAACTCAGGTCCCTGAGAGTCTCACTTGTGTCTGTAGTTGAAGAACAGTTTCTTATTCATGCTGAACTTTGGTAAATATTTGCCAAATGAATGAATGAATGAATGAATGAGTGAATGAATGTGGTGATGGTTGAATGAATATTTTCTATAACAAAGCAGTAACTACCACTTTCACAATGGTAATCTTTAAATCAGATCCAAAGTATCTCTAGTGTTGTTCACTAGGAACTATAAAAAGTGTTTTGAAACCTCTTAACAGCTTAAAAAGTTATGAAGAAAAAAACCAAATTGATTCTCTTTTTTAAAATAGCTCTCACAGTGAAAACTGGTCTTGCTGGAGCGATAAAAATCAAACCATGAAGTGCAAGCACTAGAGATGACTTGGCTATCAGGAGCCCAGTTCTTACCTATATGTTACTTTTCAACAAAACCAGACTTAAATGAAAAACACTTACGTTCTCTGTACTCTATTTCTGCTTCTTTACGCAACTTTTTCTCCCTGGCAAGAGCTTCAAGGCTTCCCCAGACTTCCAAAGCTCTGTGTATACACACACACACACACACATGGTCACCACCAAAAAGCACTTTAAATTACTTTATTAGAAGCTTATTTAAAAAAAAGAAGCATAAAGTCTTTTCAGAACAAATAAAAAGCATTTAAACTTCTGAATCAAATCTAAGCAATTCAAATAAACTCATCTGCAAATGTTCTATTAAGTGAGGACATATTTACTTAACTAGTACATATAAGTTGCAAATATTTTAAAAAAGCATTATTTTAGAAACTTGAAAGATTCTGTTTAAATGTTCTATAACCCCAAATCCAACATGCACTTTGCTGTGAAGGAATTATGCTCTTACTTTGCTTCCACATCTGACCTCAAGAACACAGTGAAGGACTCAGTATCGTCGTGGGGACTTCGTCGTCTGATTTTTCGAAGTTGTTCTAAATCACTGGAGAAATAAATGTGTTGAAGTTATTCAGATAATGCATACAGATTATAGGTTAAGGACAGTAAACAACTACAGTTACCTTTATCTTGAAAGAAGGGACCTGTATAGCTTCTAAACATCAGCTTAAAGATGGTCTAAGTGCCAGCAAGGTAAAGGCCTTTGCTGGCAAGCCTAATAGCTTAATGGCCTGAGTTGGGTCCCTCAGACTCACATGGTAGGAGAGAACTAGTTCCCACAAGTTTTCCACATATGTACCATAGCAATGCACCCACATACATGTATAAGCACAATTAATTACACTTCCACAAGTTAGAATGTCCAAGTCACATTTGTAATCATTTCTTCTTCTCTTAAATTCTGAAAGGATTATATGTTCGTCAAGTCACTATTAAAGTTAGATCACTAAATATATTAGATCATTATTTTATATTTAATCACTGGTTGTCTTGTACAAATTTTGTGATAGCGATGAACAATTATCTTCATGCTAATTTTAAAAATTAATAAAAAGATAAAAGGCTGTATTATTTGTACAGATTACTACATTGAAAGAAATTACTGTACCTGGATTTAAGACAGAACTCATTTATTGCTCTTACTCCAGTGATGAAATTATTCTTAGTGTATTTTGATCCGTACTCTCTTTTCTTAAGGACTGCTTTGACTAAACCAGAAACATATAGAAATACATAAGTATGCACATTGAAAGCCCTACTGGAAAGTGAATACTTGCTAAATTCCACAAACATTTGTTATGTATGAAGGAAAAAGGAATGTCTCACCCAGTAGAGAAAACTAGGATGGATCATAAATCTAGTATTTATCTCTATTGCTTATCTCTAATTGATAATAAAATAATCTTTTATCTAATAGACACTTTGTATCAGTACTTTTCTGTCTAAAGCATTAAAACAATTTAAGTTGCTTTTGGTCTATGTGCAAATGAGGTTTCAATAAAAATTACAGAATAGTTCAGTGTTTTATAAATTGTGGAATAAAACCAGCATTCATGAAAAGTCAAAACAGAAAATAATAAAGAATACTGAATATAGAATAGAAACTTTTATAAAATTTTTTGATTCCCTTATATATAATAACCTTTATTTTTTCTAGATCATTAAGTAACATTTCTTGTTAAAAAAAACTTAAGGCCACTGGATAATTTCACACGAAAAGACTAAAGAGAACTAAGAAGTATTTCTATCAATCAAAAATTACAAGAAGATTACAAATTATAGGAAAATATTGTCTTATACCAAGCTATTGTCTAATTGTTGGGTCTCAAACTGCCAGACATAAAAATACAATACTAATTTGATACAGATTATAGTTTATGAGTTTAAAATGATATAACACCTTTCTATATTTAAAAAAAGCACATAACCCTTTAATCCCAGCACTCAGGAGGCAGAGGCAGGTGGATCTGAGGCCAGCCTTGTCTACAAAGCAAATTCTAGGACAGCCAGGGCTGTCACACAGAGAAATTTCATCCTGAAAAACAACAAAAAATCCAAAACAACAAAAAATAAAGCACACAGAGTAAGACTTTCTGTCACATGACATAAATAATTTAAACAAACAACCAAACAAGGTTAAGACAACAAATGCTTGTGTTCTGGGTTAAACCTGTTTACTTCGTAATACCAGGTGCTGCTCTCCCAATCCTAGCTTTCTATTTTACTTCCAGATTAAAAAAGTAAATTTAAGTCTAAAATGACTCATTTCTGTGGGTTAAAAACCCCCTCTGAAAACAATAATACATTAGCACTAAAATTAATGCACAATACATCTTACTAAGAACATTTCAAGAATGAAGTTCAATACAAAAGCCAGAACTTCATTTGAAGAAGTATATGAAGGTTAATTCAGGTTACTTTCTGTCTGAATTTCAAGTCTCTAAGGAACTTTATTTTCATCATCCTAAAACTAAAAATCTGGGTATGAGCTATCCCAGAACTAATAGGAAAATTACATCTCTCTTTAAAAGAATTCATTCTTTAAAAAAAAAATAATAATCCTTCAAAATAGCTAGTAATTCCTGTTGGCCTATCCCAGTCCAGATTGTGGGTAATGGTGGCAGTGGTAACTGCTATTCTAGTACTTCTTTTTTCTTTTATAAGTGAAAAGAAGGTGTCACTATGTAACTTGAGATCCTGCTCCAGTCTCTGACAGGATGCAATCACAGGCAAGTCCAAATGCTGATGACTCTTGACTACTTACCTTTTGTGTGTGTGATCTTCAAAGCCCCCGGATGAGCTTTTATTTTTTAATTTAGAAGTAATCCAAATGTCCAAGGGTTAAATACATTGCCCTGAATTAGACAGCTAGCAAGTGTGAGAGCTAAGCCGGAGCCTATTCTGTCTGGCCCCACAGTGCTGCACACTACAGACTTACTGCCTTCAGGAGTGAACAGCCAAAGTCCACTGGAACGTGAACAAACTACAGCTGGAGGTTCCTGTTCTTTAATAACATTACTTTTCTAAAAATAATAAAACAAACTCAAGATTTTTGTTCCTTATACTTTTAAAATGTTTGTCATCAAAATGCAAAATAAACTTCAGCATATAGTAGCATATAAGTAGAATAAAAACTTATGGCCAATCTATTTAAAATAGAAGCAAGCTATAACTCCATTTTTAGATTAATGTTAAGGACCTGCACATAAATTCTGTCTATCTATATATACCCACACACTAAAACATTAAATCAAATGTATTTACCTCTTACTTGGAGAGGATCTGGTTTAAGTGGAGCTTTGAGTTCTGCGCCAATATTTTCTGCTGTAAAGTTTATTAAAACAAGTTACATTAGAGTTTTCCAATGAAACTGTAACTTACTAGTTGATTTAATCAAGCAATGTATAAGATTGATCATATTATCACTAACTAACTATTTTATTTCATTCTATAAAACATAAGGGTCAAACTCGATCAAAAAAGCGGCTTATCGCTCACTAATAAACTACGGGAGAAAAGGCAAGCAGTCATTGCAAGAGCCAAAGACAAAGTATTTAGTAAAACTCAGCATCCGCACTCAGGCCAAAACCTTCTAGAAAACTGACAAAAAGACTTATTTTAAAGGGTAAAACAAACCATTGATGTCTTCCATCTAAGAGTGAAAGTGTAGAGCCATTTAATAGAAAAACAAAGGTCCAAAGAACCCTTCCATTGTTTTAGAGACAACATTCAGTAAAGAAGCCTATTAATTAAGTTATATTAGACAACTGTAGCTCCATCATACCCCTAAAGGCCACTAATAAAGATAAAAGATAAACAGGAACTGGAATCTACCTCCCACTATAAGCTAAAGAAGTGCTTACAAGTACAGATTCAAAAACCTATGCATTACAGCTCCCCACTGTAGACACATGGACTACTGTTACAATATTTTCTTTCTTTTTATAAATCAGGATCTCTTATAACCCAGAATGGGCTCAAATCTACAATGTTTCTGCTTCATCTCGTGAATAATGAAATTACTAAGGCAACAAGAAGGTTTATAAGCAGAATATAAACAACATAAAGGGAGGGGGGAACCCAGTAAATTAAATTCAGAAAACCTATTCAACAAAAGGTCTATTTTTAAAAAGGAGGAGGAGGAGGGAGAGGAGAAGGGAGCAGGCTAAAGGGGTGGCTCAGTAATTAGGAGGGGTCGCTGCTCTTCAGAGTCTGGTGCCCAACACATGGGTGGGCGGTTTACAACTACCTGGAGCTGCAGCACCAGAGGACCTGAAACCCTCTTCCGGCTCCCAGACACCTGTACATACATACACGCAAATAAAACAATAAATCTTTTTCAAAGGAAGGAAAAGTCTCAAAGTGAGAGATATTATTTCTGACAAGTTGAGTATCAAAGGATTAGTATCAAAAATACTTTAAGGGCTAAAGAGATGTATCAAAAGTTGAGAGCATTTGCTGCTTTTCCAGAGGTCCTGCGTTCAATTCCCAGCGACCACATGGTGACCCACAATCATCTATAATGAAATCTAATGCCCTCTTCTGGCATACAGGCAGAACACTGTATATATAAT
>PVIH01010405.1:46408-75717 GCA_004025045.1 Sigmodon hispidus | reverse complement strand
AGACACCGGCTTTCTTTGGAGCTGGGCCTGTTCAGGGACCACAGGCTAGGCTGGGCCTTGAGAAATTGACAGCTGCTGCTAAACATGGCAGCGCCGGTCCCTGGCCAGCCCAAATCACAGCTCAAGGATGATCCAAGCACAAAAAAAGGGTTTAAGCGCTACAAGTGGGAATTCAAAGACAGCAATAAAGAGTTCTGGATGGGGGGAAACGGCGAAGTCAAGCTCCTGAGTGTGGTAAGCTGGATAGGAATGCTAGGGGTGTCTGTGGAGGGACCAGCCCTTACAGCAGCTCAGGTATATATTTTTTTTTCACCAGGTTTGCTTGATCGGTTCATTAATGTTGTTCGAAAAAGAGCCCACACACCCCATTCTGATTCTGCTCCTCACTATGGAAGTGTCTATCTTCATCTTCTTTATCATCCTTTACAGCACTGCCTTCCAAAGATACATGCCCTTCATCTTCTGGCCTATCACTGTAAGTACAGATTGGAGGACAGGTGGTGCCGGTCACATTCTAGCCCCTGGAAAAAGAGAACTCCACCCCCCACTACTGGTGCTCAGGCTGGGAACAGGGGGTAGAGAAGGGAAGCAAGGCAGAAAATTCTCCCCCCAAACCTAACTCTGCTGGGTCAAACAAAGAGAGACCAAGCAAGGCTTTGCTGTCCTCAGAAATAGGAAAGGTTAGAACAACCAGCCATTTCTACTAATGTTTTTGCTGGCGTACATCTCATTGGGATGCCATTCCAGGATTCAATAAAAAAAGAAAAATCAGACTCTGCATAAACCACTAAGGAAAGTGAAGCAAATGTCAAGCATATCCAAAACAATGTCAGGACTCTAATAAACATTTTTCAGAAACACTGTCAACTTGAAACAGTCATCCAGTGGGATGAGGCTGAGCTGGGTAAGTTCCTCAAGCATCCGTTCCTCAGGTCCTTTATCTGTACCTCAGGGACTACAGCAATCAGTAGTGGGGTTTATTAAAATATCTTGAAATTGTGTCTTAGGGCTCAGGACTCGAATTCCCTCACCTCACTTACAGAATCACCAAGTGTACCCACCTAAGTCCTTCCTAGCCAATGAACACCTCAACTTCCAACTCCCCTTGTTCATTACCCACTTCTAGAACCCTCTGGTCCCCCATTTCTTTCACTTTACAAACCAGAAAATAAGCCCCCAAAAGTGAACTAGCCTGCCCTTCAACTCTTCTCAACTCGAAAACATCAAGGGAGAATTGTGTCCAGGGATCCATCATTCCTCACGAAAACCACAAGAGAGGAGGAGACAAGAACTGAAAAGAAGACTCCTGGAAACAGAACACACCCGAGACAAAGTAAAAAGCTAGGATGCACATGCCCAGTAAAGGGACAGCAAAGATTCAGCAAAATAAAGCCCACCAAACCATGAAAGTCACCCCTGCTGTAGTTACCCTTAAAATGGTGATGGGAATGTAACCAGTATTGCCTTAACTAAATACCCTAGCTGGAAAGAAGGAGGAAAGGAAGGAAGGAGGAGAAACGAGGGGGAAGGGTGTGAAGGAAGGAACAATGGAAGGAAGGAAGGAAGAAAATGAAGGAAGAAAAGTGGGAGGGAACAGTGGAGAGGAGGGGGAGGGGAAAGGAGAAGGTTGCACAGGCTCTCAAGCCAGAAAACCAAAGGAGTGACAATAAAAGGTGCAGATTGTTGAGAGTGGCTCATGAGGTCCCATCTCAGGAACTTGACATATGGATTTTCAAATACTCTCAAGACGAGAGATGAAACCTGTCTTAGTACGAGTTTCTATTGCTGAGACAAAACATCATGGCCAAAGTAACTTGGGGAGGAATGAGTTATTCAGTTTATACCTCTACATCATCGTTCATCATCCAGGGAAGTCGGGATAAGAACTTCAGCAGGGCAGGGACCTGCAGGTGGGAAACGTTGCAGAAGCCGTGGAGAAATGCTGCTTCTGTCTTGTTCCTCATGCTTTGCACAGTCTGCTTGCTTATAGAACTCAGGATCACCAGGCTAGGTACAGCCTCACCCACAATGGCTGGGCCCTCCCCCATCAATCAGTAATTAAGAAAATGCCTACAGCTGGATCGTATGGAGGCATTTTCTCAGGTGAGGGTCTCTCTTCTCAGAAGACTCTACCTTGTGTCAAGTGAACAGAAAACTACCCAGCACAGGGCCTTAAGCCAAAGACAAGCAGAGGCTTAGGAAATGAAGCCAGTACCCTGAGAATACGTCATCCATACAGGAAAGATGGAGAGGGGAGACATACATTTTGCCAACACAAAGAAGTAAGGAACATTGACCTGTACTTGACTTGTGGGGTGGGGAGGGGAAGAGTGGGTTTTCTTTGAGAATGGAAAGCTAAAGCCTTTCCCTTACACAGGTTTGTAATCTAAATCTTTGCTGCCCAGAGCCTAGAAAACTCATGCCTTGTGCTGATAATGTTCTAATTACATCCTCTGAACTCATAACAGAAATAAATGCAGAACCATAGCCAAGGAATGAAGAGATTTGTGATACAGTTGGTCTTTTAAAAAGTCTCCAAACTAAAGAATCAAAATTGGCAAACATGGTTAGTGTTTCCATAGCATACGTCTATAATCCTAACACTCCAGAGCCAAAACAGGAAGACTGAGTTTAAGGCCTGAGTCCAGTTTTGCTGGACTCACAGCAAAAATTCTGTATCAAAAAATAAATGAAACAAGTTGGAAGATTAGAATCCTGAGACTCAGAGATCATAGATGAGCTGAGATGTGAGAAAATGCAGTTTAAATGACTGCAAACAAAAACAACACTCTAGCACTGGGCAGTTGTGGCACACACCTTTAATCCTAGCACTTGGGAGGTAGAGGCGGGAAGATGTCTGAGTTAGAGGCCAGCCTAGTCTACAGAGGGAGCTCCAGGACAGCCAGGGTTACACAGAGGAAACCCTGTACAGAGAAGCAAACAAACAAACAACAGGAAAATATTAGAGGAACAGAATAAACAATTTTTAAAGTGCATAGTTTAATATCTATGATAGAAAAATATAAAAATGTGAACATGTGAGTTAAAAAGCAGATCAGGGCCCTGTGTGGAGGTATACATCTGTCAACCAAGCACTCAGAAGACCTTAGTTCAAGACTCAGGAGTTCAAGGCCACCTGCACTACAGGGAATCTGAGGCCAGCCTGGGACAAAGTAAGACCTTCTTGGAACAAAAAGTTGTGGAGGGAGTTAGAATGTCCTAGAGAGATTGTTCAGTAGTTAAGAATACTTGTTGCTCTTACAGAAGAGCTCGGTTCAGTTCCTAGCACCTATATCAGGTGACTTTTGGCTTTCTGTGACTTGACTTTCAGATGATCTGACCCTGTTCTGGACCCCACTCAAACTAGACACACATATATACATGTAGGCAAAATATACTATACATATAAAATATAAATAAATAAACAAACAATGAGTGAGAAGATCTGACATAGCTATAGAGAGAATGAATGAACCGAAAGGTATGGGAGAATTAGCTAGAAATAGCATTGAAAGATAAGAAGAAATATGATAGAGAAGATGAGGCACAGAATACAAAATCAGAGTTCCAGATAACATTTAAAACGATAAAGATCAAGAAGTTTCTAGATTTAAGAGTGATGTCACCTAAATGTGGCATTAATAGAGCACCCCAAAACTTTGTCCCTCCACAGTAGCAATGGTTAATCTGCAAAACAACTGGCGACAATCTTTTCAGAAATCTCATTTGCAACTTACAACAACCCAGATAGAGAGAATGTTTGGTTGTTGTTATTTTCTTTGTCTTTATGCTGGATTTTTGTTTTGTTTTGCTTTTGTTTTTTGAGACAGGGTTTCTCTGTGTAACCCTGGCTATCCTGGAACTCAATCTGCAGACCAGGCTGGCCTTGAATTTAGAAATCTGCCAGCCTCTGCCTTCTGAGTGCTGGGACTAAAGGCATGAGCCACCACCACCAGCATACAGAATGCTTAATGAAGACAGAAACTGCTAAATTATAGTGAGAAAGCATTGGACATTTTAACTTATCAAGCAGCTAAAGAATTCAGGTTCAAATCCATATACTAAGAAATAACCAAAAACATAAAGAATTAAGAAAATTCCTGAGAACATAAAATACTGGATCTGATAATCTAGCTGTTAGTAGAGCACTTGCCTAGCATGAGCAAAGTTCTGGGTTTGATCCTCAGCACTGCAGAAACTGGATGGAGTTGTGTACTTCTGTAATCCTAGCACTCATAGGCGTAAAGAGAATGATCAAAAGTTTACAATCACCCTTGACTACACAATGATTTTGAGGCTATCCAGGGATAGATGAAACCCTATCTCAAACAAAACAGTAAATAAAAACAAAACAACAATAACCTTAAAATTGAAAAAAAGAGGAAACAAAGATCAACAGTGAGAATTAAAATAAAAAGTTCCAAACATGTTTGCCCACACCTCTAATTCCAGAACTCAGCAGGTAGAGGCAGATAGATCAGCCTGCTCTCCATAGTGAGTCTCAGCATAACCAGGTAACATAGAAAGATACTGTCGGGGCTGGAGAGATGGCTCAGAGGTTAAGAGCACTGACTGTTCTTCCAGAGGTCCTGAGTTCAATTCCCAGCAAAACCACATGGTGGCTCACAACCATCTATGATGAGGTCTGGCGCCCTCTTCTGTAAAACTGTATGCATAATAAATAAATAAATCAAAAAAAAAAATAAAAAAAAAAAAAAAAGAAAGATACTGTCAAAAAAGGAGGAGGAGGGACCAAAAATAAAGTTTCTTGGGAAAAAAATTAAAATAAATAACCCATAAAAAGGAAAAATAGCACAAATATCAAAAAAAGAACTGTAGAAGATAACATAAACTTTAATGCTAAAATTTAGGAAAGTTAAAATGAAATTGTTTACTAGGAAAATATAAAAAATAGATTCCTAGGTTGTTTCCAGGTTCTTGCTATTACGAATAATGCTGCTATGAACATAGTTGAGCTAATGCTTTTGGGGTGCAAATGTGCATCTTTACGGTATAGACCTAAAAGTGGTGTTGCTGGATCCTTGGGGAGATTGATTTCCAGTTTTCTGAGAAACCGCCATACTGTATTCCAGAGTGGCTGAACAAGCTTACCCTCCCACCAACAATGGAGGAGTGTTTCCCTCACTCTGCATCCTCTCCAGCATAGGCTGTCATCTGTATTTTCTGAGGAATGGATTAACAAGCTGTGGAGTACTACTCAACAGTAAGAAAAAATTATATTCTAAAATTTGCAGGCAAATGGATATGGAGAATATGCTCCTGAGCGAGGTATCACAATCCCAGGAAGAGAAGCAGGGGATGTACTCACTCATTAGTAGACTTTTAAAAAATATAAAAAGAGAGAGATGTCATTGTACACAAGAACTCAAGGCTAGAACATAACTAAATGACACAATGCCTCACTTCTGCATTGATGGCCTCTGACAGGGGTGTGGGTGAGGAAAGACTTGTTTTCTTTAAGGGTCTGGCCACAGGAAGTTTAATTATGCTCCAGTAAGTAAATGAGCAGCATGAATGGGTGTTTTTGTAAATGGAGAGATTATAAGAGTGGGCATGAATCTGAGAGGTCTGATAACTGAGTTTGATGGGGTGCATGATATAAAATTACCAAATAATAAATATATAAATTAAAAAAATAAATAAAATTTTTAAAAATAGGTTCAAATAGAAAGTTGAATAAGTACACATGTCTAATCTGTGCACATCATCTGGTAGCTTTATTTATTGCATTTAAGTCATTTGATCCATTTTAGTGAATTGGGGACACACTGTGAAGCAAGGCTTCTAACTTATCACCTTAGTCATTAGTTAAACAATTTTTCAATATCATAATCCTATTTATTCTTTTATTGCCTATTTCATCTTTTTACACTCATTGAAATGCCATTTCTGTCAAATCCTAAAAAGTCTCATATGGAAAATTTATTTCTAGTCTTACAATTCATTCCATCAGTCCTATTTTCTTTTTTCTCTCTTTTTTAAAGTTGTGTAATATATTTTCTAATAGAGAATCCATCTTGAAATCAGATGTTAGAATAAAAATAAATGTGAGTACTAGTGATGCATGCCCTTCATCATAGCACTAGGGAGGTAGAGGCAGGTGGGGCTTAATGAATTTGACTCCAGCTTTGTCTACAGAGTAAGTTGCAATACAGCCAGGGATACAGGAAGAAGTACTATGTTGAAAAACAAAAGTAATAACAACAACACAAAGAATAAACGTAGGCCTTCCTTAGTTTGAAAATAGAGACTAGGCTGGGCAATGGTGGTGCACACCTTTAATTCCATCACTCTGGAGGCAGAGGCAGACAGATCTCTGTGAGTTTGAAACCATCATGGTCCACAAAGTGAGTTCCAGGACAGCCAGAGGTACACACAGAGAAACTCTGACTTGGAAAAGAAGAAGAAGAAGAAGAAGAAGAAGAAGAAGAAGAAGAAGAAGAAGAAGAAGAAGAAGAAGAAGAAGAAGGAGAAGAAGAAGGAGAAGAAGGAGAAGAAGAAGGAGAAGAAGGAAGAAAAGAAAGAGAGAGAGAGAAAGAGAAAATAGAGACTAAAATGTTCAATAAAACATCAGCCCACTAAATCAAGCAGTGTATTAAGAAGCAATAGATCACAGTGAAGCAGAATCTATGTCAGGACTGCAAATATGTTTTGACATCAAAATCTATTAATACACTTTTACTCTATTGTATTTACAGCAAACAAAATATAAGTTACAGATAACTGTTTGGTAGTGATCAATAGTAAATAAAAAGAAACTCTTAAGAAACCAGACCTAAGGGACACATCTGATCTTAATAGATATCTAGCCAAATCTTCACCAACCACTGCATTTCTTGGGAAAGCTTTTGTTTGGATTATCTGGTTTTGCTCTCCAGTTTCTTAGTTCTTAGTCTTTTAGGGATCAGCCCTCTGTCAGATGTAGGATTGGTGAAGTGGCAAAGATCTTTTCTCATTCTGTAGGCTGTCGTTTGTCTTATTAACCATGTCCTTTGCTTTACATACAGGAGGTCCCATTTATTAATTGTTGTTCTTAGTGTCTGTACTACTGGTGTTATATTTAGAAAGTGGTTTCCTGTGCCAGTGCATTCAAGGCTATTTCTGACTTTCTTTTCTATCAGGTTCAATGTGACTTGGTTTATGTTGAGGCCTTCAATCCACTTGGACTGGAATTTTGTGCAGTGTGATAGCTACTGATCTATTTACATTTTTATACATGCCAGCACCATTTGTTGTAGATGATTGCTTTTTTTCCATTGTATATTTTTGACCTCTTTGTCAAAAATCCAATGTTCATAGGTATGTGGATTAATGTTAGTGTCTTTGATTTGATTCCATTGTTTCACAAGTCTGTTTTTTATGCCAGTAGCAGGCTGTTTTTATTACTGTAGCTCTATAGTAGAGTTTGTAGTCAGGGATCATGATGCCTCCCAAAGTTCTTTTATTGAACAGAATTGTTTTGGCAATTGTTGTAGTATGTTTTTCCCGGCCTGTTTGGGTCCAGAGATTTATGACCTGGCGCACGTGTGGCGCCGGCGGTTTGGAACCTGGTTTGCGCGCCCGCGGCTTTTGTCCCCCAAAAGAAATGAATCACACGCTTATATACTTTACACTGCTTGGCCCATATCTTAAGCACATTACTAGCTAGCTCTTTCTTCTTAAATCAACCCATTTCCATGAATCTACCCACCACATGGCTTGCAGCCCGTGGCTCACCTGAATTCCTACATGCTTCTTCGGGGGACAGATGGCGACTAGTAAACTCCACCCCTTCTTCCTACCTGGCTGCCTCTGATTCTCCACCCACTTCTACGGTGCCCTGCATGGGTCCAAACAGTTATTTATTTATATCGTACAGAGAACATTCCACCACAGGCAATCCTGGGTTTTTTGTTTTTCCACATGAAGTCGAGTATTGTTCTTTTGAAGTCTGTGAAGAATTGTGTTGAGATTTCATGGAATCTATAGATTACTTTTGCTAAGATTGCCACTTTTACTAAGTTGATCCTATCTATTCAAGAGCATAAAAGATCTTTCCATTTAATATCTTTATTTTTTTTTCTTCAATGACCTAAAGTTCCTGTCATATATGTCTTTCACTTGTTTGGTTAGAGTTACTGTAGTAAGAAGTTTCTGGTCCAGCCTAGCTCTGAGGTCTAGACCCAAAGACCCAAATAATCAGATAAATTCTTATATGAATTACAAACTTCTCAGCCTATGGCTCAGGCTAATTACTAGTTGGCTCTCACATTTTAACACATTTCTATTAATTTGTCTTGCCATGTGGTTTGTGACTTATCTGTACTCCATTACATCTTGCTTCTTGGGTGGCTGGATCACTCACATCTCTCTCTGACTCTACCCTCCTTCCCCTTTATCTATGTTTGGAGTTCCCTCTTGACTATAAGCTAGATTGCCATAGGCCAAAACAGTCATTTTATTAACCAGTGATATTCACAGCATACAGAAAGACATCCCACATCAAGTTATCCCAAGATATTTGATGTTATTTGCAGCTATTGTAAAGAGTGATATTTCCCTGATTTCTTTTTCAGCTCCTTTATCATTTGTATATAGGAGAGCTATTGATTTTTTTTTAGTTAATCTTGTATTCTGCCACATTGCTGAAGTTGTTTATCAGCCATAGGGGTTCCCTAATAGAATTTTTGGAGTCTCTTATGTATACTATTATATATCATCTGCAAATAGCAATAGTTTGATTTCTTACTTTCCAATTTGTATCCCCTTGATCTTCTTTTGTTGTCTTATTGCTCTAGCTAAAACTTCAAGAACTATATTGGAAAGATATGAAGAGAGTGGGCAGCCTTGTCTTGTTCCTGATTCTAGCGTGATTGCTTTGAGTTTCTTTCCATTTATTTTGATGTTGGTTGCTGGCATGCTGTACATTGCCTTTATTATATTTAGGTATGCTCCCTGTATTGTTGATCTCTCCAAGACCTTTATCATGAAAGAGTGTTAGATTTTGTCAGAGGCTTTTTCAGCATCTAATGAGATGGTCATGTGGGTTTTTTTTTTCTTTCAGGTTGTTTATGTGATAGATGACATTGACAGATTATCATATATTGAACTACCTGTTCATCTCTAGGATAAAGCCTACTTGATCATGATGGATGATTTTTTAAAAAATACATTCTTGGGTTTGGTTTGCCAGTATTTTATTGAGTATTTTTTTACATCAACATGAGGGAGAGTGGTCTGTAATTCTTTTTCTTTGTTGCGTCTTTGTGTGGTTTGGGTATCAGGGTGACTATAGCCTTATAAAAAGAGTTGAGCAATGTTCCTTCTGTTTCAGTTGTGTGGAATTACTTAAGGAGTATTGGTAGTAGTTCTTCTTTGAAATTCTGGTGGAATTCAGCACTGGGCTTTTTTGTTTGGGAGACTTTTAAACAATGCTTCAATTTTCTTAGGGGTTATAGGTCTGTTTAAGTCTCTTATCTGATCTTAATTTAATTTTGCTAAGTGGAACCTGTCCAGAAAACTGTCCATTTTTTTTAGGTTTTCCAGTTTTGTGAAATACAAGTTTTTGAAGTATGATCTAATGATACTCTGAATTTCCTCAGTGTCTGTTGTTATGTCTCCCTTTTTATTTCTGATTTTGTTAATTTGGATATTGTCTATCTTTCAGTTAGTTTGAATAAGGATTTGTCTGTCTTGTTGACTTTTAAAAAAAAAATGACTCTTTGTTTCATTGACTCTTTGTATTGTTCTTTTTGTTTGAATTTTATTGATTTCAGTCCTATGTTTGATCACTTCCTGTCATCTTCTCCTTCTGGGTGAATTTGCTCCTATTTGTCCTAGGGCTTTTGGCTGTGCTGTTAAGTCTCTTATGTAATATTTCTCCACTTTTTTATGTAGGCACCTAGTGCTATGAATTTTCCTCCTAACACTGCTTTCATTGTGTCCCATCAGTTGGGGTGTGTTGTGGATTCATTTTCATTGAATTCTAAGAAGTCTTTGATTTCCTTCTTTACTTCTTCTTTGACTCAGACGTGGTTCAACTGAAAGATGTTCAGTTTCCATGAGTTTGTAGGCTTTTTGTGGTGTGTGTTGTTGAACTCTAACTTTAGTCCATGGTGGTCTGATAGGATACAAAGGGGCACTCCCATTTTTTGTATCTATTCATATTTGTTCTATGAGAAAGTATGTGGTCAATTTTAGAGAAGGTTCCATGGAATGCTGAGGAGAAGGTATAGTCTTTGGTGTTTGGGTGGAAAGTTCTGTATATATCTATTAAGTTCATTTGAGTCATAATATCTGTTAGATCCCTTATTTTTCTGTTAAGTTTCTGTCTGGTAGACCTATTCATTGGTGAGTGTGTGGTCTTGAAGTCTCCCACTACTAGTGTGTGGGGTTTGATGCAAGTTAAGCGGGACTTAAAGCAAGTTAAGCTTTAGTAATGTTTCCTTTACATATGTCAGTGGCCTTGTATTGGGGGTATAAATTTTCAGAATTGAGACATCATCTTGATGGATTTTGCCTGTGATGAATAAATACTATCCTTCCTGATTTCTTTTGATTGATTTTAGTTTGAAGTCTATTTATTAGATATTAGAATAGCTACACCAACTTTTTTTCTTAAGTCCATTTGTTTGGAAAGTCTTTTCCCAACTCTTTACTCTGAGGTAGTGCCTGTCTTTGAAGTTGAGGTATGTTTCTTGTATGCAGCAGAGGGATGGATCCTATTTTCATATCCATTCTGTTAGCCTATGTCTTTTTATAGGTGAATTGAGTCTATTGACATTAAGTAATATTAATGACCAGTGATAGTTAATTCCTGTTGTTTATGGTGGTTTTGTGTGTGTGTGTGTGTGTGTGTGTGTGTGTGTGTGTGTGTGTTCATGTGTGTTACACAAGATTTCTGACCCTGTCTGGCCAGAGGTTCAAACTGCCCACAGCCACTTTTTGCTTTTTTCCCCAAAAAATGACACAGACACTTATATTAATTTCATCCTGTTTGACCTATATCTCAGGCACAATATTAGCTAACTCTTTCGTCTTAATTCAACCCATTTCCATTAATCTGTCTGGCCACGTGGCCATGCCCATGGCTCATCTGGGCCCCTTACATGTTTCTTCTTTTGTGACTGGATGGAATCTGTCTGACTTGGAGCTTCTCCTACCTGAACTTCAATTTCCTTGCCTACCTATAGTGCCAGACACAGGCCAAAACAGTTCCTTTATTTACAGAAATACAGACGAACATTCCCACCGTGTGTGTGTGTGTGTGTGTGTGTGTGTGTGTGTGTGTGTGTGTTCCTTCTTTGGGGTTTTCTTCTGTGAGATTTTCTCTTGCTTGTGCTTTCATGGGTGTATCTAGCATCCTTGGGTTGGAGTTTTCCTTCTATTACCCTCTGTAGGGCTGGATTTGTGGGTAGGTATTATTTAAACATGGCTTTTTCATAGAATATCTTGTTTACTACATCTATGGTGATTGAGAATTTTGCTATGTATAGTAGCCTGGACTGACATCCATGGTGTCTTAGTGTCTGAATAGAACCTTCTGGCTTTCATTGTTTCCATTGAGAAGTTGGGTGTTATTCTGATGAATCTGCCTTTATAAGTTAATTGGCATTTTTTCTTTTGTAGTTCTTAATATTCTTTCTCTATTCTGTATGTTTAGTAGCTTGATTATTATGTGGTGAGTGAACTTTTTTGAGAGGTCTACTCTAATTTGGCATTCTGTAAGCTTTTTGTATCTTTATAGGCATTTCATTCTTTAGGTTGGAAAAGTTTTCTCCTATGACTTTGTTGAATATCTTTCTGTGCCTTTAAGCTGGTGTTCTTCTTTTATTCATGTTATTCTTAGATTTGGTCTTCTCATGGTGTCGCAGAATTCCTGAATGTTGTATGTTATGACTATTTTGGCTTTAGTTTTTCCTTTGACTGATGAATTTATTTCCACTGTTGAATTTTTCAAGCCAGAGATTCTCCCTTCCATGTCTTGCATTCTGTTGGTTATGCTTGCATCTGTAGTTCCTGTTTGTTTACTCAGACTCTTCATTTCCAGCATTTCTTCAGTTTGTGTCTTCTTCATTTCCATTTCAATTTTTAAGTCTTTAACTGTTTCCTTCACTTGTTTGATTGGTTTTTTTCTCTTGGTTTTCTTTATTTTCTTTAAGAGATCTATTGATCTCTTCAAATTTTTTGTCTTTTCCTCTATTTCCTCAAGGGAGTTTTTTATTCCCTCTTTAAAGACTTTGATCACCTTCATAAAGTTATTTTTAAGGTCATTTCCTTCTGCTTCTTCTACATTGGAATATTTGGGACTCGTTGTTGTAGAAACATTAGATTCTGGTGGTGCTATATTGTTCTTTATGTTGTTATATGTATTCTTACACTGTCCACTGCCCATTGCTTCCTGGAATCAGTTCAGGATTTGTTTGTATCTCAGGGAGCTGATCTTGTCCCAGTCTGCTCTAGTAGTGTAATTCAGAAGGCATTGTAAGTGAACAGGGATTTCTATAGAACTTTACAAGGTGATATAGAATTCTTTGGTCAGAAGTGACTGCAGAGACTTTATAACCAAAGTACTGAGAATAAATGACTGTTGAACACTCAGGCACAAATGGCACATTCTATGTCACCCTCACCAAGGCTCAAGTAACATCTTCCAAAGGGTGATCTCTGACTTCTAGATATGATTGATATGGCTGTTACACTCTTGAATTTACAACAGCTGTGATTACATAACAAGATTTGGCTCATAACATCCTTTGTCAAAGGTGCAGAAAATCATGTCCCCCACCTAAAGATTTATGTACTTGGCCACCACTCTCTAACCCCAGCACTGCCTCTCACTTGCTGAGCTCCAGTGGAAGGAAAAAGGGTAGAATTAAGGAGTTGCTCATACCATGGCTCTTACAAAGCAGACTATCTGCAAATCCACCAGTGGTAAAGCCCCCAGAAAACAACTGGCTACAAAAGCTGCTCACAAGAGTGCACCCTCTACTGGAAGGGTGTAGAAACCTCATCGTTACAGGCCTTGTACTGTGGTACCCCGTGAAATCAGATGGTGTCAAAAAATCCACTGAACTTCTGATTCACAAGCTCCCCTTCCAGCATCTGGTGCGAGAAATTGCTCAGGACTTCAAAACAGATCTGCACTTCGAGCGCAGCTGTTGGTGCACTGCAGGAGTCCAATGAAGCCTATTTGGTTGGCAATTTTGAAGATACCATCCTGTGTGTTATCCATGCCAAAAGTATAACAATTATGCCAAAAGACATCCAGCTAGTATGCTGCATACATGGGGTACATGCTTAAGAGTCCACTATGAGGAGAAACATTTCATTCTCAAAAAATTTTTTTCCTCTTTTTCCTAGGTATCTTTTTATGGGGTCAAAAGATACCCAAGCATATAATCAGGGAATCAGGGGTGGGAAAAATATGGGTTAGGAGTCAGGTATTGGCAATTTTTCCATATTCATTTGTGTGTGAATTTTTAATATAAATGCAAGATGTAAGGCATTAATGCAAGCAAATTATTAAGTGAACCCATTTCAACAGACCAACTTTATAACAATTATAAATAAAACTTTTAAATTTTTCTGGATAATTCCAGAACTTGGTTTTTTTTTTCTTTATTTATTTTGTATTTCAGAACTTGTTTTTTTAAAAAATAAATAAATAAATAAATTTCGTATTGAGAGGAAAAAAAGATTTGTGTAGTCAAAGATGATGCAGAAAGGTAAGACATTTTACTTCAGTAGCCACTGGGGAGGTTCCTGTGCTTCTATATACAAATCTTCACCATGCTCCCCAAAAGGACAACAGTGTAACTCACTGGGACACACACACACACACACACACACACACACACACACACACACACAAAGGAAGGAGCTGGAGACAGATGTGAAGAAGTGGAGTAGCCAGAGGGGGAAGAAAGACAAAGAGAAGGTGGCAGGCTGAGAGGCTAATGTGATGGACTGATGGAAATACACACATGGTTACATGGAGGAAACTGTATTGCTTCTGGGGTGGATGGGGCACAGTTATCTAAGACCAGCTTATCTCTCTCACTTTCAGGACCTCTTCAATGACCTCTTTACCTGCATGTTCCTCATAGGTGGCATATACTTTGGTTTGGCAGGTAGACGAATATTGAAAAAACCCTACATAATTGCTCTGGTGAGCTATTTCTGCTGATTTATGGATTTCCTCAAGCCACTGTCACAAAAATCCTGGGATCAAGGGCTAGGTTGGAGCTAAGTCTGTAGAGTGCTGGTCTAGCCTGACCTATAGCAATGTAAAAATCTACTGGAGTATCTCATGCCCATCTATAATGCTGCACTTAGGAAGTAGAGGCAGAGAACCCAAAGTCCAAAGCCATCCTTGGCTCAACACTGAGTTGAAGGTCAGTCTGAGGTACATGACACACTGCCTCAGACAAACAAACAAACAAAACGTGAGGTCACAGCAAATTTAAGAAGAAAGTAAATGATTCTAATGGAGAAGACATATTTTTAAAGGCAGCTTACCTGTGACCCTCATGTACGACAAAGGAAATGAGAGGACACTGGACATGAAACATGGGAGGGCACCCTGAGGGAGGGTCCGGGGAGAAGACTATGTATCACCTCTGATGAGAAACCAGGTGCATAATCAAAATAATGAAGATCCATTTGTTTTCCTAGATCTTTATGGGACTTGCCACGGTTTTTACTATGATTGACATGTGTCTTCAAAGGCCACACCTCAAAAAGAAAAGCAAACCAGCCCCAGGGGCCCCGGCTGAGGCAGCAGCTCCCCCAGCCAAGACTGCTGCAGAGTAATGAGGAAGAGGATGCAAAGCAAAGGAAGAAGCAGGAGAGGGTGGAAAGGGAGAAAGAAAAGAATAGAAGCCCAAGAAGTGACTGGACAGCAACACCTGTGGTCAGGAGTGGCAGCAAGCTTTGTGTCCTGGCCTTTCTACACTCTCCCTTGCCTGCTTTCTAGCCTACTTTTCTTTCCATCAATAAACACATCTCAGAAAGTAAACTTCTCTTTAAGTGGATTTTGTACTAAAAGTGGGACAGTATTTGCCCAGTGCCCTTCATCCTACAGAAATTCCTGGGAATGTCAGTACTGAGAGCAAGGTAGTAAAGGGGTCATGACCTACAGGTTGAGAACCTGTGCCCTAGATAGTCTGCCGAGTGCAACCTTGACCTGCAAGGAAGACACGACACCAGGCTCTTCTTTCAGCAGTTTTATTCAGGAACCTTGATTTCTCACTTCTGACTTACTTATGACGGGGACTGACTGACTCATTACATCTTATCTTTCTCTCTCCTTCTGCTTCCAGGGAAAACCCGCCCGCAGCCTAAATAGCCTCTGGGCAGCCAACCACAGTATGCCACGTGGGCATTACTTATAGGTCCAGGTACGCGGAAGCAAGCCAGATCCTCAGCCTAGCCATATAAGGAATTGTTTGTCACTGAGAGCACTCACCATGTGGAAGGTGGAGGGTGGAAGCCAGCACCATCTTTAAGGCATGGCCACACGCAGCTCTCCACAGTTCCCCCTTATTTACATTATAGCAACAGGCAAGAGTAGAGGCTTGATCTCTGTAGAGTGGACCAGGGGCATTGCACTGATCCTCACTCAGTTGTCGTCCACCCGATGAGTATCAGACCCATCCAATACCCTTTTTCACAGAGGTGGGATGCAAGGTATCAACCCACATGCAATCAGGCGTGCTCTTCTTGGGCCCCAAGTCTCGGAGGGTCCCAAGTGCAGTGCTCAAGCCTCAAATCCTGTGCCTAGAAAAATTTAGCCAGTCAAGCATAAGGGAACTGCCCTGCTTTTGTAGAGAGCTGCGTACAGCCACACCTTAAGATGGCGCTGGCCTTGAGCGCTCTCCGTGGTAAACAACTCCATATTTGGCTAAGGCCAAGGATCTGGCTCACTTCCACGTATCTGAGCCTATTAGTGATGCCCACGTGGCTATCTTGGATTGGAAGCCCTGAGGGTATTTATCTAAGAGCAGGCTTCCCCCGGGGTCGTTCATCAGAACAACAAAGAACAATTGTAAAGGTCCCAAATAAACTGCAGAGAGAAGGATCCGGTGTTGCGTCTTCCTTGCTGGTGATATTGCGCGTGACATGCTTTAACGGCTGTAAAGGCTTGAATAATCATGGCTGCATTGTGACACTGGGAAGCCTAATCCGGCAAATGCACCACAGGCATACCAAGGAGACCTATGCCAGAAGGCCCATCAAGGCTCCTAGACCCGCCCACTCCTTAAGATGGTTCATGGCATCAGAGATCCATGAGGACAATCCCTCTGCCAGTCTGGCGCTCACCTGGGTCGAGTTCACCGTGAGGATAGCCACCCTCAGCTGCTCCATCAGGTTGTCGAATTGTCCTGTCCAATTACCTAAAAGATAACTAGACAATTGCTTAGACAAGTTTGCAGCATGGATAAAATTGCCATATTCTATACTAGTCACACAAAGCCCAGCATATTTCCATGGCTTGTGCTACATTGGCAGAAAGATTATTCAAAGTACACTGGCCTTCCAGTCCTGGAGATCTAAAGACATGCTGACTAGACCTACAAGACTGCTGAGTCATTCGTGCAGGGAGAATGCCGAATGCTGCTTACTGAATGCCTCAGGCTCAAACATATACCCAAGGCAGAGCACACAGGTGGAAATTCCCCAGGTGGCTAGAATGTAAACAATTTAGGCTCACCTGCTCTCACTTAGGATGGCTGTGAGCCACCATGTGGTTGCTGGGAATTGAACTCAAGACCTCTGGAAGAACAGTCAGCAATCTTAACCTCTGAGCCATCTCTACAGCCCCCTTGGTACACTGCTCATAAACAAGCTGCTTAATCAGAGGCATTCCTGCATGTGGGTCCCCAAAAATTCTGCCTGCGGCCTCAACCATGTGAGCGACGAAGTTCGAGAACGGCTCCATGGGACTCTGCAAAATCTTAGTGAGGTTACCACTCACCTCACCCTTATTTGGTAAGGCCTTCCATGATTTAATACCAATCTTATTAATCTGTTCATAAACTTGAACTGAGTAGCCTGTCTGTTGATTAGCAAATCGACCCTGGCCGAGCAGCATGTTCGTGCAAGCCCACTCTAATCACTGGGTGTCATGCAGTGCCTGTTCAAAGCCTCTACCTGGGCTACAGTGAATGAGGCTGTGATTCCATAAGTCCGTACTGACTCAGCCAGAGATTTTATCACTTTGAAATCTAAGGGCTCCTCGTATCGATTTCCTTGTGGATCTTGAAACACTGGGTAAACTAAGCATAACTCTGTTCTGACTGCCTTCCATGCCCCGGGGCTGAAAGTGTGCCCTAAACTGCCATTCCCATCTTCCGCATAGGGAGGGGGAGCCGAAGGCGCGGTTTGACATGCTGGGAATCTGTAGCATTCTTCTCTATCTGGATCTCCCTTTTCCTTCCTTTTTTTTCTTTTTTTATGGTGGAGGGAACCCGCAAATCTCTCCCGCTGCTAGCAAGCAGAGCAGACTCAGAAAAACCTTAAGGTGGCCAGGCCACCCTCAACTGCCTCACTGCAGCGCTAATCCCCAAGACAGCTTCTTATCAGCTTCAGGTGGCCTCGGCAAATGAAACCACACCTGCCTAGAACTGATCCACAGGTTTTGATCTTCTGTGGAGACAAAAGCAGAAACTCTTTTCCCAAGTAACATATTATTACAAACCGATTTCAAAGTCAGGATATCTTCAAAGTACTTGCATTTGTTTAACTTAGCAGCCTTAGCAATCAATTGTCTCCCTGCAATTAGCTCACCAAAAGTCAAAAAATTAAAAGTAAATGCAATAACCCTTATCCAGACTCTCTGTTTTTCTGCTATCTTTTGTGGCTTTTTTCCTTTATTTCCTTCCCTGTTTAGAGGTTTTGAGAGTCTAAATCTGTTTTATTGAGAATCCTTAATCATTTTCAACTCAAAGAGCTTTTAAAAGGTTGGTGTCACTTTAATTGCTGACTCCGCCCTACTTGGCTACTTTTCAATATGGCGAAGGAACCCACACCGCTTTGCCATTGCCTGGCGGCAACCAGAGCAGGCTCAGGAAATGCAATGAAGCAGCTCCTTAAGAGCCAAAGAAATTGAGTGTGAAGAGGACACGCCCATGGTTAAAATTATGCCTTTTGCAATAAATCTGCTTTTACTTTTACTTTGAATTCGCTCGTCAGCGAATCTTATCCCATGCTCTCTTTATCTACCGAGTAGAGCAAATTATTTCCCCGCTCTTTCTGAGGATCCCCACGTTACCTGAGGACTTACCACTGTACCCCCTGACCACTGAAAGTTCTGAGCCTTTATTGAGAGTAGAAATCCCTGTACATGGCCACCATTTGTCGCACGCAACCTCAACCCGCAAGGAAGACGTGACACCAGGCTCTTCTTTCAGCAGTTTTATTCAGGAACCTTGAATTCTGACTTCTGACCTACTTACTTATGACGGGGACTGACTGACTTGCTACATCTTCTCTCTCTCTCTCTCTCTCTCTCTCTCTCTCTCTCTCTCTCTCTCTCTCTCTCTGGGGAAAACCCGCCCATAGCCTAAATAGCCTCTGGGCAGCCAACCCCAGTACGCCACGTGGGCATTACCTATAGGTCCAGGTACGAGGAAGCAAGCCAGATCCTCAGCCTAGCCAATTATGGGATAGTTTGTCACTGAGAGCACTCACCATGTGGAAGGTGGAGGGCGGAAGCCAGTTCCATCTTTAAGGTGTGGCTACAAGTAGCTCCCCACACAGTCCAGCCACCCTGAGAGGGAATCATCCTTCTGAGGAAAAAGTGAAGACTCCAACAGACATCTAAGGAAGGAGCTCTGTAAGGAGGAGCCTGGAGACCTAAGTCCAGATGAACACAGGTGACCAGTGGTGCCCGGCCGACTCCCCATCTCAGATGTGCATAACACAGGAGTTACTTCCAGATCCTTGTCTCAGAATTTAAAACACCAAATCCACAGACAAAGGCTGAGTTTTGAAGAAGCACTTTTATTATTACTGAAAGGAAGGTCAGGGACTAGAGAGGTGGCTCTGTGCTTAAAGCATCCTGTACTTAGAGGGATAAGGTAGCTAACAACTCCCTCTTTCCACATTCCTAAAGTTAGGATTAAAGGTGTGGGCTGCCACTCCCCAGCCTGGCTTGGCTCTGTGTTTGACTCTGATATTCCAGGTAAATTTTATTTTATTTTATAAAATTTGTTTATTTATATATTATAAGTTCTCTATCTGCATGTATGACTTTATGTCAGAAGAGGGCATCAGATCCCACTAGAGATGGTTGTGAGGCACCATGTGATTGCTGGGAATTGAACTCAGAACCTCTGGAAAAACAACCAGTACTCTTAACCTCTGAGCCATTTCTCCCTAGATTAATTTTATTAAATATATTACTACATATCCTCTTTTCTGTCAAAAATAAAAAGGTTACTAATATTAAAAACTACAATAACTGTATACAACATATATAAGCTATTACATCAGTAATGTTCAGTCTAGGAACAATTGACAAGTTCAAAGAAAATATTCTATTCTTTATCCTATTCCAGTGAGTCCAAAGGATTATACCTAATTCACTTTCTATCTAACTTGTATTACTAACTGAAAACTATCTTTTGAAGTCTCTCAAACTTACACACTTTTACCTCTTAGTGAATTTTTTTCCTAATACTGTCACTAGAAACTATAACTATCTTATCTTCAAGAAGGAAATAAATATTAAGTAAACAGGAAATGCAAGCAAGTAACTTCCAAAAATGTGAAAAATGAGACAGCTGGCTGTTTAGAACAGTCACTTAAGGCTCCTCTGCAGTGTTGGAGCATCTATCATTGGTCTATAGATGTAGTATATCTGACAGACTACTCTGTGAAGCAGGTTATTCTTAAACTCCTTCCTACCTTGTATTATTCAAAAGGTGTCTTGTGTGTATGCCCTGCTTGTCTATTTTTGACATGATACTGTCACTAGTAGAGGAAAGGGCACTTTGTTGCCCATTGACTAACTTTTACCACAAAGAAAGTCAACTTCATATGGAATTTTTTTTTTTTGATGACCATCATCTTCTCTGAAGTAGTTTGGTGCTGCCAGGAACAGACATCTCTCATTGTCATTAAAATAAAAAGAATCTATGTTATTAAAATATCTTAAATGCCATATTCTGTAGATCTCTGAAGTGTTTGAAGATGACTTGTCTATCTAAAATATATCTCTGTTTGACCTTGAAAACATATCTAATATGACTGTAAGTTTTATTGTAATGTCTAATTACTAGCTTGCATTTCTTTATATCCTAATTAGTTTGCAATAGTTACTTTCAAGGACTAATAATTTGTATTACATTGTTAAATGAACTGTATAGGTGCAATACCTTGAACAAGCAAAAAAATATATGTACAGTAACAACATTAATCTCAACTTTGTATCAATATACACAATTTATATATAATATGTAAAAGATCTAATCAATGGGGGCTGGAGAGATGGCTCAGCGGTTAAGAGCACCGTCTGCTCTTCCAGAGGACCCGGGTTCAATTCCCAGCACCCACATGGCAGCTCACAACTGTCTGTAGTTCCAGTTCCAGGCAAACACCAAGGCAAATAAATAAAATAAAATAAAAAGTTTTTTAAAAAAAAGTAGATTCAATAATCTTTCCTTATGTCCTATTATATTTATATCCCCTTTTTCTCAGAGTAGATTCAATAATCTACCATTTCATCCTATCATATATGTATTCCCTTTTTTTTTCTTTTTTTCAAACAAAAACCCTTAATTCAGTCTCCCTTGTTCAGCTTTTTCCCAGCCATAACCAATAACAATTTGTAACCAATTACCCTAAACAATGACAATCATCCACAATCCATTGGAATATCAAAAACTCCACCTCTTGGAAATGTGAGCTTTCTGTTCTTAAATTTATTTCTTGCTGTTTGGGGCAGCAGTATCTTTAGGAGATTCCGAAAAGAAAAATTTTTTGTTAGTTGTCAAGTCTTAAAATAAGTAGCTGTATGATTTGTTGCCCAGTCACTGCATAATCAGAAAGTGTGGGGCTTGTCTCAATTCCTGGCTAGAGTTGTCTGTGAGGCTGGATCGTCTCAGCTAGTCACTTCAAAATTGTCCTGAGCAGTTTATAGCTCAAATCTAAATTTTGGTTGGTGTTTGTCAGCCTAGTGGCTTTGTCATAGTCCATGTGAAATCATCATCCTGAGGTCCCATCTTCCTTTTGGACACTTCAAAAGGCATTGTCATGGTTTAGCACAGAAAACTGATAAGAGACTCAAACCCAAAACAATGTACAGAAAGCTAGATGCCTTTTTCTACAACTAGTTAGTACTTTATATGGTCATTAATATCATGACAAAAGGTTTAAAACATATATATTTTATTTTATAAAAATATAAATTTTATATAAAATTCATACTAACAGATCATGAAACTAATAGCAATAGTGTAGTCCCTTAATTTTGATTTTTCCTCTGACTTATATCAGGTGGCTTTTCTGATATGATACAGAGATTTTGCATTTTCCTTTAACAAGTATGCTTGGGTTTAGAGAAAGAGAGAGCCACACTCCAACTCCAGTGTCAGCTTTAATTTATAATTGAACTATGACTTCAACTTTCTTTATAAATAAAATGATTTACTTGTTAGGCAGTGAAATTTTACCCTATAGAGTATATTGATAACTCTAGGTTCAATATTTCTTTGCTTGCAAATTATTTTCTAGATAGTGTTCCTTCCTGCTTTAGAAGTCTATATATCCAAGGTCTTTAGACTTCTTGAAGATGGGTATTTATAGTTTTCTGTAAAGACATAAACAAAACCCTGCCCCAATCCTTCTTTGGTTATTTTTCTCACAACTAAAAAAAATGTCACATAGATGGATGAGGTATTATTTCTCCTTGTCAAGAAGTTTCTGTAGTTCAAACTGAGTCTTTATTAATTTTCATGAGATCTATAGTTTTTCTTCAGCCATGGAAACAAAAGCAAAACCCCTTCCCCAACATAGCACATATCCTGGTTTCCATTCTGAGATCAAAATACCTTTGAAACATTATTTAGTCTATTTCTGGAGATCTTTGTTACTCCTTTCTGTTTATTTAGCATATCCTTTAGAGTTCAATTTGATCTTTCTATGACTGCTTGCCCTGTAGGATTTTGTAGTATAAATGGGTTGTGGCATGTTTTTCTGTATAGTGTGAATTATTATTGGATAATAAAGGAACTCTTTTGGCCTATGGCAAGGCATCTCAGAAGCAGGTGGGAAATCCAAGCATAGATAAAGGGGAAGGAGGGTGGAATCAGACAAAAACAAGATCCAACCACCCAAGAAACAACATGTAACCGAAACGCAGGTAAGCTATGAGCTATGAGGTAAGACAGATTAATAGAAATGAGTTAAATTAAGATGCAAGAGCTAGGTAGCAAAATGCCTGAACCATAGACCAAGCAGCATATAATTAATATAAGCTTTTGTGATTATTTGGGGCTAAGCGGCAGCAAGGCTGCAAGCAGGTCTGAACCTCAGGGCTAGGCCAGGAAGACCAGGCCACAAACTCTTAATACATACCTGTAATATGCTTTATATTATGATAAACTGGAGACTTATCAGTCTTTATTTGGATATGATAGCCATAATTTCTACCAAATATGTGATTGATTATAGAATCGGCTTTTTCACCACTTGAAAAATTGCACAATATCTTTAGCCATCAGAGAAATGCAAATCAAAACAACTTTAAGATACCACCTTACACCTGTCAGAGTGGCTAAGATTAAAAACACAGATGACAGCCTATGCTGGAAAGGTTGTGGAGCAAGGAGAACACTCCTCCATTGTTGGTGGGAGTGTAAGCTTCTTCAGCCACTCTGGAATGCAGTATGGCAGTTTCTGAGAAAACTGGGAATCAATCTCCCCAAGGACCCAGCAATACCACTATTGGGCATATACCCAAAGGATGCGCATTCATACCCCAAAGGCATTTGCTCAACTATGTTCATAGCAGCATTATTCGTTATAGCAAGAACCTGGAAACAACCTAGATGTCCCTCAACTGAAGAATGGATTAACAAACTGTGGTACATCTACACAATGGAGTACTACTCAGCAGAAAAAAAAAATGACATCCTAAAATTTGCAGGCAAATGGATGGATTTGGAGAATATCCTCCTGAGTGAGGTATCTCAAGCCCAGAAAGATAAGCATGGGATGTACTCACTCATATGTGAATTTTAGACAAAAAGCAAAGAATACCCAAGCTGCAAACCATAATCCCTGAACATCTTGGGATCAGATGGAACTTAAATGAGACATCCAGTGATTCCCCTAGGAAGGAAAATAAAGAAGATCTTCCTAGCTGATTGGGAGCATAAGGAGTTGTAACCAGAAACAGGTGGGAACAAGTCATGAGAGAAGGGGAGGATTGAGGGGAACAACAAGGAGGAAGAAAAAAAAGAGATGGAGATCTTAATAGAGGAAGCCAATGTGGGGGTTGAAAAAGACCAGGTGCTAGGGAAACCTCCAAAAACTCATTGGATGTCCCTGGCTAGGTCTCCAACCAATAGTGAAGGTGTTGCCTAGAAAGGACTTGCCCTACAATCAAATAAACAGCCACCCCAAGTGTCATCACAGAACTTACATCCAACAATGGATAGAGGTAGAGGCAGAGATACATGGCTGAGCACTGGGCTGAGCACTGGTCCAGCTGAGAGCAGGGGAGGAGACTCTATATGAGCAAAGGGATAGGGCTTATGAGGAAAATTTCCACAGAGATGGCTGGCTGGAGCTCTGGGGAGCTCACTGAATTAAGAACAGCCACTGGGGAACCATCAAGAAAAGGAACTAGGCCCTCCAAGGATAGGCAACTCTCCACTGACACGGGCAGTATGTGGAGCCTCGAGGGGATGGATCAGACTGTGTTTCTATGTTTGAACTGGCACATTGGAGCCCATTGCCTCCAGAGGAACACCTAACGTAGTCTTGACATTAGGATAAGGAAATCAGACTTGCCTGGAGTGGATGCTGACCTGATCCACCTTGGGACTTCTTGCCCTTTTGGAGGCAGGGATGGGGGGATGGGGAGGAGGGAGGCTGAAGGCTGACAGGGAGAGATTGGGAGAGGATACATGGATAAAAAAGACTTTGTTTTATGAGTTAAAAAAAAAAGTGAAGGTAAAAAAAGCAGACTCTTCCAGAACTCTGACATGTGACACATTCTAATGTTACATTCAGCTTTAAAATATTCTTAGGGTTAAGTACTTAATAAGAGCATTGTCAATAGACACAGCAAAAAAAAAAAAAAAAAATGTTTGTGTAGGTGTTTGGCACTAAACTGAGGTCCTCCACAAGAACACATTCTCCTACCTGCTAGACCATCTTTCCAGCCCCAATAACACATTTTAAATAGTTCTACTAAAAAATATCTTTTAAGAATTGAAACTTGGGGGGAGGTGGTTCCATGGCTTCTCTTACACAGTACCCAGATTTAATTCGCAGCACCCACATACAGCTCATAACCATCTGTAACTCCAGTTTCAAGAGATTCAGTGCCCTTTTCTGACATCATTGGGCTCCTTTTTCATGTACATGGTATATAAGCACACACTTATACACATAAAATAAAGAAATATTTTTAAAACAATAAAGTAGGAAAAAAAAAAAAAGAATTGAAACTTGGAGTCTAAAGAGATGGTTCCATGGGTAAGAGTTCTTTCTGCTTTTGCAGAGAACCAATTTAAGATCCCAGATCTCATACAGCTCACAGACAGCTTTAACTCCAACTCTCTATTATTTGACATCCTCTTTAAGCCTTTAAGGGTCCTTTACACAAATGCACACACCAACACACAGATGCACACTCAGATACATAATTTTAAAATAAAAATTTAAAATTCTTTTAAAAATGAAGAGTTGAAGCTTTAATGAAAATACTCCATGGTCTGGAAAGTTGTCTACATGTTGACAACTTAGTCCTTTGTCATACTGTTTGACATTTACAGCTGTACACCTCATGGCTAGGTAGATTTTCCAGTTAGGGTGCTTACTAGAAGGTTCCTCAGTTGTCCCTATTCTCCAAGACTTTACATGAGCTCCATTTGGTTAATCCCACTCGGGGGAGTACTTTGGGAGTAGAAATTCCAAGGGGCCCCAGGGAAGAAAGTTAAATGGCAGGCTTATGTAGAGGTAGCACCTATGTTCTGTGTCCTGTGAAGACCCCAGAGAAATTTCTGGAAGCCATTAAACAATGCTAAGCACTCCCAAGTTATCGTCCATTCAATTTGCAGATGGCTCTTCCTTTGCATTTGAATTTCCCAAGAGAGTTTCTTCTTATAAAGGCAAATTTTTCTTTGTCCTGTTCTTGTAGAGATATCGCAAAGAAACAGTCTTTTAAATCAATAACTATAATAGGCCATTCTTTAGGTAACAGAGAAGGCAAAGGAATTCCAGATTGTAGAGAGCCATTAACTGAATCACCTTGTTTACTGTTCTTAGATCTGTTATTATTCTCCATTTTTCAGATTTCTTTTTGATAACAAATACAGAATAGTTCCAAGGGATAGTTAATTCTTCAATATGCTGTCATTTAACTGCTCCTGTACCAGCTATTCTAAGGCCTACAATTTCTCTTCTGTTAAAAGCCATTGCTTAACCCATATAAGCTTATCTGTTAACCATTTTAAAGGTATCACTGTTGGTGCATTTAAAATATCAGTAGCTGTTGTGCCTTGTTTTCATACAACCTGAATGACTGATGACTGTTTTTTATACTACCTTCTAATATTATTCCCAGAAACATACATGAGTTTATGTTCATTTCTGTTATTGGATGAATGTTAATCTGAGTATTTCATTGTTGCAATAAATTTCATCCATATAAATTCTTAGCAATGTTAGCCACATATGGCTTTCATCTCTGTCCTTCTGGCCCTATACATTCATACCATCTTGCACTCTGTTTTATCTGGAATAATGTTCCAATTTCCAGAAACTGAACACTTACCTCCTGAAGGGGCCAGTTTAGATGTCAAGATTCTGGTAAAATTGTTACATCTGCCCCTGTGTCTACCAAATCTTCAATGACAACATTATTTATTTGTATTATTTAATTTTGGTCTTTGTTCATTTGTAGAAATTTGCCAAAATATTCACTTTATGATTTTTTCCTGTATTTTTTGTTTTCTTTTCTATAGCTGTTTAATTGGCCAGAGCAGTGTGAGTTTTTTTAGAATAGGCTTTAAGTTCTTTAATTGCTCTGGGAAGGCATTCCTTCCATGATGGCAAGATAAGACTGAATTAGATTTGATATTGGAGGGAGGTTGCAAAAGTCCTCTCAGCGTGTTTCTTGAAGGCAAAAAGTTACCTTCCCTGTCCTTGTTGACCTGCACTCATTGTTGGTTTCGCACATGAGAAGAGACATACACACACACTCATGCTACCAAGGCCACACAAGGGTTTATTTAAGAAAGTTCTTAGGCAGGTACAGGAGCAGAGAAACAGGACAGGAGGAGAGAGAGAGACCATAACATGGTGTCTCTTTTTAAGAGAAGGGGTGTGCATAGGTTTACACAGCCACGCCCAGGAGCATGCCTCCATATGAGGCGCATCCCATGGGAGCCATGTTGGCTCAACCTTCTAGAGTGCCAGGAATACTTACACTCATTGATTCAATGCCTGCCTTTTCCATACTTTCTGCATAGTCCAGAAAGGAATGACATTCTGTTGGGATTATTTTTAGGTATGCCTTGTTTATAGTTTCTTTTTATGTGCCTATCACAGTTGTAACATTTGATATTTTGATTTTTCTTTAAGCCTCTGAAATAACCTTTCCTACCCAATTATCATCATGATTATATGAGTCTATATTAATTGTATCACAAATCTAATCCTCCAAGGGTGCTTACCTCATCTTTAATAGCCTAATTATGCTTTTACATTTTGAGTTAGTATTTTCAAAAGCCAGAGATTCAGTTATTATTTGCCTTGCTTCTGAATCTGGTCCCATTCTATTTAATGCTACACTCAGTCTTTGTTTAAAAAAAAAATCTGTAAAGGTTTTTTTTTTGGCTCTTGAATCACTTTTGTAAAGAATTTAATTTTTTTCCTATTTTTTCAATTCTATCCCAAGCATTCAAGGCTGCCATTTGGCATAAATCCAGAGTGTGGTTATCATAAAAGATTGCCTTTCTACATTGGCATAATCTCCCTCCCCAAGAAGTTGGTCTTGGGAGATTTCTATGCCTCTGTCTCAGCTTCTTTGTTCTATTGTTTTAGTTTCATCTTTCCACTATTTCTTCCACTGTAATTGTGGCCCGGCCTCCAAAATAACAGTGACCATATCTGCCCAGTCTTTAGGGATAATTAGGTGACAGGTTGACCAAAACTTTAAGATTGGTTTTACAAATGGTGAGTGCATGCCATAAGTAACTATTGTTTCCTTGCATCTCCTTAAATCTAACATTTATACCAGAGTTAAATCAGCTTCTGCATAGTTTCTATCATTTTTCAATCATTTAAGATTATTAAATATACTAACGTTGGCTGTTTGAAAGTCTTAGGCTAGTTCTCTGCAATCTTATAAGACAACATTGAGACTGGTTCTTCACATGTCTTTGTCTGGCTCTGAATATCTCCGTGTTCTCTTTTAACAAGCTTTTCTAAGGCTTTCATCTTGGCGCTCATATTAACTGACTTTTTAAATAATAAATAAATACTCAAACAATATTTATAAAAGAGATTACAATAATCTCATCTCTATTATTTATCTTCTCCTTACTGGTTCCAGTTTCAAATTGTCTAAAGTAATGTCAAAAAAAGACCAACCACTTTCTATCTTACTATTCTTTCTCATTTTTAATGTGAGAAAAATTCTCTCTGCTTTAAACAAATTCCTCTTTGTAACTGACTAAGCGGAGATTGCTTCTAATAAAGCCTCCACCTATTCCAGAAAGAGCCCCAGACCTTAGTTACCAAGAAGTTAAGGAAGAACAATCACATTTTAGTGCCCAGGAGGAACAAAGAGAACCTAGGCTATAGTTAACAGTAAGTCAGACACCAGCAAGACCGGAGGAGGGTGGCAGAGGTAAGGTGAAGGGGCATTGGCCATTAGCATGTGGCTCTGGCGGGCATTGCCCTTCTCTCCCGTTACCTCTGCCTTGCTACATACTGTTAGTTACATTCCTAAAGCTAGACTCCAAGGTCTATCCTCTTATTTGGCCACTTCCTCCTCCTGAGGCTGACCACCAAGGTCCAGCTACCAAAGTATTAAAAGTCCAGAATTCAAAAACCCCTTTCGGTTCACCTAATAAAAATGCCCAATCAAAATATACCACTGGATCCTAGCCCATTCTGACACAGACTTCCCCTTTCTCTCTTCTGAAAAATCACATCTACAAGGTCATTTGTTGATGGTTTTTCTGCCTGCGTCAGAAAGCTGTTACTTTAACTTCTCTCCCCTGCTTAATAAAGGATCTCTGTGAAAACAAGTGTATGGGTGTGGTTTGTGCCTGATTCAGGGTCCAGGAAGGAAGGAGTCCTTGCTATGCATGGGATCTGCTTCCCTGGGGATAGCCAGACTCTCAGCTAGTTTGAATAAGAATGGCCCCCATAAGCTCATAAATTCTTTCCCTTGTCATGCTATTATTACATTGAGACTTCAAAAGTTCTGAGTTTTAACAATAATCAATAGTTCTGATAAGCTATTAATCTATTTTTGATAAAACACTGCTACTAATCTGTAACAAGCTCAAGATTTTAAATTTTCTTTGGTTGTGCTTCACACAGGGCTAAAAACATTTCAGTCTAGTCTGTATCTGAATCTCTGGACAGAGGCAAAATGTTCATGCTTTCTAACCCAAATCTAAAGCTTTTACTTGGATTCAAGGATGTCACTCTAATCCAGGTATCTTACAGACACCACTTACCTGCTTTTTCTACAATATGGGTGTTAGAGTCGGCGCCCCAAAACAGAGAGCTTCACTCCGATATCGGGTCACACAGAAGCTTTATTAAGCACGAGCTCGAGGGTCACCAGCAGGAGATAAGGCTAGTGACCTCGAGTCTAAGGCTCGCAGGCCTTTTCTAGGGCAGTTCTACCAGGGCGGGGGAGCGGGGGTCTTCCAGGGTGAAGTCATCTGGTCGGGCCAGATGTCTGGGTGGGTAAAGGAATTCCGAGTTACGTTAGACATCAGGTATTTTAATCACAGGTTCGACCAGACCATTATGTCCTATCTGAGTTGATTACGGCTATCTGGGCTGGGTCACTCTGTTTCCTGGGACAGACTTTTAGACTTTTAGTTCCT